>ML799372.1:90927-131024 GCA_009831015.1 Picea engelmannii | reverse complement strand
AAAGCGCCCTTTACAATATAACTACCACCACTAGCCCGTGTGGTTAGGGCGCGGGGCTGTCAAGTAGGTGACCCAAGGTCGAATCCTGTGTGCTCTGTTTGGCGCGTTCAAACAAATGAGTTTTTTAAATAAGGCTAGGTGCTCCGCCCCACATTTTAAGAAAAAGGTGCCCCTTGCATTGTAAACAACACCACTGGCCCGTGTGGTTAGGGCGCGGGGCTTTCCTGTGGGAGACCCATGGTCGAATCCCGTGGTTGCTCTTGTTGCGCGTTTAAAAATTGAATTTTTAAATATAATGCGCCCGCCAAAGTTTTTTTATCAAAACTATATATATATATATATATATATTGAAGCCACGTGGCGACCAACGCGCCCACGAATTTTTTTGGTTAAAAAAAAACCCATTTGCATAATGTTTTTATATTTTTATTTTTTTTTGAACAATTTAAAAATTTCAATGTTATTGGGCAATTCTTCTTTTTGGCATAACTTCCTCATACGGAGACCGTTTTCCGAACCGTTCACGGCGCCGAAATCAGGAAGACGAGCTCTATCCGGTTGTCCATATTCAAATGTCTTTTGAGCACTTTTATTTTTGACCAATTTACGACACTTGGTCCTGAGCTCCTGATCACTTAGGGAAAGCGTCATGTCCTGTCCTGTTTTGTTCTAGATCCAGGTGGATCTAGGGAGATTAGTTTATGTCCACATTTACCGATTTATCCTATAACGTACACTCTTTTTTAATGTTTTTATTATTTCTATTTTTATTAAAATGTTTACATACCGAAAGTTTTGAGCATTGACACTCTTTTTGAGGTACTTGAATAGGTCTGACAGCTTAAATGTTTACATAGCGCGAGGCCCTTAAACAAGCCTGACAACTTAAATTTTTACATGGTGCGAGGCCCTTAAATAAGCTTGAAAACCTTAAATGTTTACTTAAATAGGCCTGTCACAGTACATTTTTCCTTGAATTTTTTCATACAATGTTGCAGTGAATTTAGACAATATTGTTATCCACCACCACTTGCATAGCCATCATACGTTTCATACTTATTCTATGCTTGGAATGCAATTTATTCATCATTGAAGATACATATATTGTTTACTGGTTCACTGGTTGCTGCTTGCTTGTTGGTTTGATGGTTCGTCGGTTGCTTCTTGTTGTTGTTTGGTTCAAATTTGCAAGGGTGAGGTATTGACCTACAGTTGGACCTGTTGGTGCTTGTTGCTTTCTTTTGTTTGCTTCAACCTTGCAAGGTTGGAGTCCTGGACCCATAGTTGGAGCTATTTTTTCACGTTGCAAGGTTCAAGTTCCGCACCCACAATTGAACCTGCAATTCTATCGTTCATCATTGACGAGTAAGTTTCGATACCATAGTTTCATTTGTATTTATTCTTTGTTGTTTATTGTTTATTGGTTATAGTTTGCAAGTAAGAATGTTTAAGTATTTCCACTCGCATGGTCATCATATGTTTCATATTTCTTCTATGCTTGGAATGCAATTTAGTCATCATTGATAATACATATATTCTTTACCAGTACACTAGTTCATTGGTTGTTGTTTCTTGTTGTTTGGTTCAATTTTGCAGGGTTGAGGTCATGCACCTGTAGTTGGACATATTCGTGCTTGCTCACTGGTTTTTTTCTTGTTGCTTGCTTTTGTTTGCTTCGAATTTGCAAGGTTGGGGTACTGCACTGATAGTTGGAGCTGTTTTTTGCACTTTGCAGGGTTCAAGTCCTACACCCACAATTGGGCTTGCGGTTTTTTCATTGATCATCTACAAGTAAGTTTCAATACCATACTTTCATTCTTATTCGTTGTTTACTGTTCATTGTTTACATTTTTCAAGTAAGAATGTTTAAGTATGTATTCATCATTCTTATCCTGCAAACTTTCCATAGAGGTTGGCATATCTTTTTCTTCTTCTCTTAGATTTTCCTCCGGTTTTTTCCCAGGCTCTACACCATGTGCAAGCCAATGTCGTCTGCACAACTTGGATTGTCATTTTTTCTAGCATTACAAATCCCAGTCCTTTGCTATATGTGACGAAGTGGAAATCTAACGCCTCAATTGAATAAGGAATTCTTCAGCCTTCACACCTTGCCCTCGATGATATTCCCAGCTTTCCCAGGAATGAGTACCTACCTATCCCGTACGTGAATCAAACCCATGCCTTTCGCATGAAAAATATGATGTCAAGCTTGTTTCCTTTGCAGGATGTTCTTGAAGAATAAAACTATAGGTAGGTGTACAAGGGATAGGTATGGTACACCGATGGCTAAGCTGCAACAAAATTGTACAAAATTGGCATATATTTCCCTCCTTTTAAATTTTTCTCCAATTTTTCTCCAAACTCTAAACCATACCTACATGCCTTTGCAAAATTTTCTTTTAAAATAAAAAGATGCTAAGATGGTGCTAGAAAGAGTAGTTTTCCGTGGATTTCAAATTGCAATATTCAATCTCTATGTCACTCCACGTGCAACATTGCTAACATAATGATTTTTTTTTTCAAATGCATTACACCATATACATTTGAACAAAACCATTATCATTCTAGGAGACTTCACTATTGACATGCTACAAAATAGTTCCATAACAAAAGAATTGCAAAACTACATGTGCAATTAGAATCTTAGTTTTCTTTTGGTTAAGATAAAACATGTACAAAATGAATTTATTGACCATATATGGTGAAATGTATCCATATCACAAACTGGTCTGACCATGATACAATTTGTCTTGTACTTGAATTATGAAATATACATCAAACATATTACAAAATTATGTTTCCATGTCTCAAAGCATATCTGGATACTTTGTTGCACAAAACAAAATCATTCAGCTAGGATCATCCGACTTATTAATATTTTATGGCTTGTAATATATTTTGGCTAAGAAAAATTCTATATAACCACAACCATGGATCAAGAAAAACAAAGGTTCATGATTCTAACTCTATCTTTTATTCTATTCCTTTTATTCTCATTTAATGTATGTGCATATTACTTGTTTTTTTTTACATACCAGATTACATTCATGTTAATTGTATTTTGTGTGTTCCCACATTGAAACAAACAGAATAACTGGAGAAGACGAAGGACTCTTAACCACTAATGTAGAAGAAGAGATACAAAGGTACATGCTTCTACTCTTATTTCATATTCCATTGTTTTGTATTTCATTTATTTTATGTATATTTGTTCTACTACTTTTCACCTAATTTATTGTATGTAGATACTACGTATCTTCCTACATAATAACTTATCTTCATGTCAATTGTATTTTATGTGCTTCTACATTGAAATAAATAGAACCGTATTAAATTTTTCACATGTATTTCTACATACCAACTTACCTTCATGTCCATTGTATTTTCTGCATTTCTACATTGAAAGAAACATATTAGTTGGACAAGAGGATGAAATATTATATACCACAACAGAGAGATCTGAAGTACAATCTTCAAAAAGGTATACCAATTGTGATAGTAAATCAAACACACAAAACGAGTAGGTGGATAAAATATTAGACTAAAAAACGATGATTTGGAAACAATGGGCCTTTGCTGAGACTTCCCACTTCCAAAAATTTCCCTCCCCTTTTCTATTTTCCCACTCTCTATTATCCATTTGTTTTCCCTCTTCTATACTTAACCGGATTCCCCTTTATTTTTCCCCTCTACTTTCCCTTTTTGATTTCTTTATTTAGTCATTTTTTCAAAAATATCTAGGTGCACGGATTGGTGGACTCACGTGTTCACATTTATACTTATGCTTCCATATCATGAGTTCGACCGACGACTTCCTCATTCCATACTTAGCCACTTTTTTTATCACGGGTTCCCGGTCTCAAAATTGTGCTTCTATCGTTTTGTGTCCTCCAAACATCACCAAGAGTTTCGCGATATACAAATTGATAGTCGAACTCTTGGGCTGGGGGGATCAATATTGTGCTTCTATTCTTCCGTAACCTGCAAAAAACTTCCATTCATTCCCTGTTCCATGTTACACATTTTTTCACTCAAAATTTCCGAGGCATACAATTTGACCATCGGGTCATGTTTCCTAAGTATCCCTTGACACTCTATTCCATATTCCATCTCCTTCGATCCTGTATGTGACATCTATAACAATTATGAACAATATACAATGCATATGCTTATTTAGTCGTTCTGATGTTCATGTACACATGCTTGCATCAGAAAAAGTTGGACAAGTGACATGGGCATGAGTAGTCAATCATCACAAACATCAAGAGAATGACAAGGCCAAAGGTAAATATTCATACATTGCGCTCTTTCTATGTTTACCAAACAAATATCTCAAGCTATTTATTCATCTATGCCATGATAAATGTGTTGATGTCATCTGCAACACATGCTTTGCAGTTCACAAGAAGTATCGATGAGTGCAAGTGAAACATCCAAAAAAGTGCAAGCTCTGCAAACTAAGAGGTATGCACATTTATGCTAAAAAAACAAAAAAAAAAACAAAAAATGATGCACACTGCCATTCACATTACTTTTTCTATTCAAAAAATGTCACTAGGTATAAACTTATAACACCCAATATACTATCAATATAAGGCTTGAACAACCGTCAAATTGGACAAGTGTTCGTCAGGGACATAATGGTCATGTATAGCACCTACTTAGACAAGGAAAAAAAAACTAGATGCATTGTGTGTGCTAACATGACAGACAACAAAGCCATGATGAGAGTCACACTGAATATCCCTACACAACTTGTCTAGAAACATGCAGAAAAGATCTTGCCAAGTAATGGGATATCCATTACAAATTTTAATATATTGCAGAAAATAGTATATGACCATGGTGATTGTGATCGGATTATATCGCTCAATGAAACAAGTATTGTGGAAAAAATTCTCGTGATTTTTTTAGAATATTGTTTCGTACTGGACACAACAATCATCTGACTTGCACAGAGAGATGACACTTACCCAATCGAAACCATTGGTGCATCCGTCACACTCGCGAGAAAAGTTAGCTCGCAGCACATTCTCCATATAAAATATGAAGAGTTAGACAACGACAAGGCAATGGTACCATTCTCCATATCCAGTTTTGTCCGTTACTTTCACGTGTTCATATATATTAGTTATGTTACACAATTATTACACTGTTTCATGTTGCAGCTACAATTGTTCGACACCTATTCAAATTTGTTTTCCTCAATGGAACAACAATTGTATAAAGGGAAATTTCCACTTATGCTCTTCAAAAATATAACAAAGAAAAGAGATGTTAAAGAAAGGATCTTTCGCACAACCCAAGAAACATTTGTAACATAATTGTGAATAGATATAGTACAGGATATCAAGAAACTAACTAGCTCGACAACTATTGTGTGTATACATCTACAATTCCATCCACACTTTTCTCATAAAAATTGCCTTGAACAATTTTCTGCAACTTTTTTGTTGTGCAATTTTATATTATATTGTTCAATATATTAACTACTATGCTCACGTGCACAGGTTGAGGGTTTTTTGGTTGCATCGAATGCATACTTGACCCCCTTCGATCCTGTATGTGCCAAATATAACTCTCCTGCTTCTGCCTCTGCTTTGATAAATGATGGCACAATTGATTGCCTACGATGTAGTAAAAAAATCCCTTACATATATAGGCATTGCCTCAACGCTGTCATATGAACCCTGAATAACACAATTGTACATTGTATAATTAGACAACCTCTGTTACAATATGTGATTCATGGGTTAGCAGAATTGTCATATGAAGTATACCTACAGAAAAAGATAAACAATGTCTACATGTTACGTGACTTTCGCGTCCATAGCAAATTTACATTAAATGAGGACAATGCCATACTACATATTAGTTGAAAAAAAAAAATCATATCAAGTGTTGACACGAAACAAAACAATCTCATATGTATCTGTCCATGCTACCCAATGAGGATATGAATAGAATTTTGCAATGCCATGGCAAATTGAACTGGAAACGCATAAGATTGTTCAGTCCGAGAATGAGAAACATGAGGACAAACCTCATACAAAGTATCCAACAATGAATAAATCAGGTCCATCCTTTGACCTGTCAAAATGGATTTCTCCTCTGAACGAAACCATCAAGAATTTTCAATAATATTGCAAATTTGGCATTGTTCGAACTCCATTAAGTTAAATGCTGACACTCTTTTCTAGAACTAGTAATGTTAGAACATTGGCAGGTCAACGTGATATTGGTTCATGGTACTATTAGAAGCAAATGTTCATAGTGATATTGGTTCATGGTAATATAGTGATCAACAAATTTCTTGGTGCCCATTTGGGGATTTGGTTATAGATGGGATACAATGCCCAATCTCCATTTATTTTTTCCTCTCTTGTTTGGCAAACTTTTGTTCATGTGATTTCGTGTTGTAGTTTAAAATTCTCATGGGCCCGATTTTTGAATTATGGTTGGATGATACATTCAAGATCTTAGTGTTTTTTATATTATATTAAAGAATACACAAAACCTCTTTTCCTTTTAATGTGACCTCTGTGAAGAAAATGTAATATGTAGTTCATTTTAGTACTTTTACTTGATCGATGAAATTACCAAAATTCATCTTTAGAAATATTTTGAAATAAAATGATATATGTTATGTGAAGTCCAATGGAACTATGATATCAACCACAAAAAATTAAAATTAAAATTTTTCGTTGTTATACTTACGGTGAAGTTGAAAACACAATAATTTTACTTGAACATCCCAAAATTTATTTTTTTGTAGCTTTTCGATGCTTCTCTTATGCAAACACATCCTCGAAATTTTAACCATGACTCACTTTCTCTATTCCTTGATTGAAGAGCATGCTCACCTATCTAATGCACTTCATGGTCACGGTTAAGACCATCAATGGAGCTTTGTTAATACCATTTCCCACTTTCGAAAATTTCCCTCCCCTTTCTTTTTCCCCCCTACTTTCCCTTTCTGGTTACTTAGTCATTTTTTGAAAAATGTCTAAGTGCATGGGTTGGCGGATTCACGCGTTCATATTTCCACTGATGATTTTATATCACGAGTCCAATCGACTGCTTCCCCATTCCATACTCAACAAATTTTTCGATCGTGGGTTCCCTGCTAGGTTGGCTAAACATTGTGCTTCCATTATTTCACCCCCTGCAAACAACACCCTGACTTCCCCGATATACAAATTAACAACCAAATTCCCCTTTCTTTTAATCCTTTACTTTCCCTTTATGGTTACTTAGTCATTTTTTTGAATATGTCTCATGCTTTTATATAACGAGTCCTACTGACCACTTCCCCATTCCATACTTGGCCACTATTTCCATCGCCAATTCCTGGGCAAGCTTGCTCAACATTGCGCTTACATTGTTTCGCGACCTACAAACAACACCCGGAGTTCTGTGATATACAAATTGACCGTCGAAGTCCATCATCATGCCCTATTCTGTGTTACACATTTTGCAGTCAAAAGTTCGAAGACATACAATTTGACCATCGAGCCCTCATGTCTCCTGAGTGTAACTTGTGACCCTGTTTTGAAGCTCGACCGACCGCTTTCCATACTTGGCCATTTCTTGGAATCTCTTTCGCAGGTTGGCGGGTTCACGAAATGTCCAATGCTTAATCTCTCTTTGCCATCCCTGCCACCTTCTCGTTTATTTCTAGATATGAAATTATTAAGCTTTAATACTAATAGCGCATCATGCAGGAATTGTTAATATTGTCATTAATGTCTGAAAGGCTCAAGGGGATCTATCATTAATACAAATTAAACTAAGATTTTTGGAGGGTTGTATTATCCCTTCTGAGTGTTCATTTCAAGCATCATTGAATATCTTTCGTGCGTCGTCCCATTAGAGGCTTCACTAAATCTCCAATCCTTAATCTCTCTTCATCATCACCACCACCTTCGCGCTTTTTTCTAAGTGAGCAATTAGTAAGCTTTAATGGTAACAACTCATTATGCAGGAACCGTAGAAATTGTAATTAATCAATGAGAGGCTCGAGGACATATCCCATTGATAGTCATTAAACCAAGATTTGTGGAGGGTTATATTATCCCTTATGAATGTTCATTTCAAACATCATATGGAGAAAACATACATTCTCATAACTTATGGCAGGAGTTCAACAACAGTTTTGTTCAGATATAGTAAACACCTTCGGGTATGATGACCAGAACTTCCATTGGTCCAGGGCATATTCTTACTAGTGATCTCCTTCCTCCCAGAAGCAAAGAAGCAGATGGTCCCTTGGTTCACCGAGAGATACATTTCAAGCCAAAGAATTCTATGGAAACCCCACCTTCTTAGACAACCCCCCCTGCATTGATGTCCGACACAGAGGTTGATGCAGTCGATTTCACGTCGAAAGAAGATGATATGATGGACAATGATATGACAATGGATGATGGAAATACAGATGGTGTTCCCACTCCTGTGCCCAAATTGAAATCCACCATAACGGGGGGCACTTTCCAGCTCGACGATGACGGCCCTAACAAGACCAATGGAAGGGGTTTCAGAAAAGAAATTGATGTTAAATGCAATAGCCTCTTTGCAGGTTGAGAGTTTGAGTCTCTCAACTCGGATGGTGATCCTCGCCCTCATAGATGTATCTTTTCCTTTCATTTTTAGGGTTTTGGATTGGGTTTGGATTTGTCCCTGGTGCAGGCTATGTCCCTGAAGTATTTGACTGCAAGGAAATGGTCTCTTGGTGCGTCGAGAGATATATTTCAAGCCAAATAATTATTTAATTGCAGGACCACTCTCATGTTATCTAGATATACAATTAACATCTTAGGGGGTGAGGATCAAAACTATGAGTGGTGCAAGGAATATTCCTTTCACTCATCCCCTTCCGCCCAAAAAGAAGTAATTTGGACCTCTGGAATTTCTCATGCAGCATGTGTCCCTGGAGTCTTTTCCTATAAGGAGGTGGTATCTTTGTCCCCTTCCGCCCAAAACGAAGTAATTTGGACCTCTGGAATCGCTTGTGCAGGTTGTGTCCCTGAAGTCTTTGACTGTAAGGAGGTGGTCTCTTGGTGTGTTCTCACTTTCAGTTTCAGGATCTTCCACTTTCCCTACAATGTTTTTTCTCTTCTTCCTCACGAGAAGCTTGTGAGAACTATCAATTTTACCACGAGGAGGGTTCTTATCTCCTCCTGCATTTGAATAATTATGGGGTTTTTTCTTACTGGGGTGGGCCATTGGAGCGATGCTCCAGGATGTCATACTCTTGGTCGTGGTAGTCGGGGATTGGACACTCTTCTCACCGGAGCCGTTTCCCTATTGTTTGTACAATTCGGTGGTGCTTTACAATGTCTCTTGGTCACCAACGTTAGGAGTAGGAGTGTTGTTGACCTGTTTCAAGCCAAAGAATTATTCCACTGCGGAACCACTCTCATGTTTCTTTGTCACCTCAGGTCTTCTGCAAGATGTTGAGATTTCTGCAGCCAACATTGACCTTCATGGGAGAAGACTGCAAGGAGTTCCTAAAAAGACATGATAATCAGTTTTGTATGCATGTTCAAGAGCTTGTCGATGGATCTTGCATGTTGTTGCACTATATGAACAGCATAGAATTGTATGCATGTTTTTTTTTTTGTAACTCCTCTACCTGTATTTATGACAAATATGTTCAATGCTTCGGTGCAAAGAAATCAGTCCAATGTCTATGGATAAATATATATTACCAACTATTTTTTTTTATAGATTTACTATTAAAAAATTGCCTTGGAATCTTGGTTGGTGCTTCTTTGTTGGATTTAAAACCTCTTCTCATTTGCATGATTCGATAGTCTCGTAATTCTTAAATATTGTATTGACTCAAGTAATTTGATCAAATATGGAGCATTGAACAATTGTATGAAAATGCATTATGTTGATCACATGAGGCTTCTATGGAAACATAAATGAATTTCACACAGTTTCAAACTAGCATTCAATTCCATTCATAATGCAGATAGAACATAGAAACACTAATTCACAATGCGGAAGTTGGGGGCCCACCCAAGAATTTTTGTTCTCATCTCAACCTTGTTGAGTGAATGATCTCTTATTTCCCTCTCGCTTCCTTGATTCCTTTACTCCAAAAGGAAACATTTTATTGGTTGTCCATCCCTTGGCCTCTATTTGAGCACTTTTACTTTATTAATGAAATTACCAAATTTCTTCTTCGCAAATAGTTTGAAAAAAATTGATATATGCTAGTTGGAGTCAAATGGCGCTATGAAATCAACCACAATATTAAACTTCAAGTTCATTGTTGTTATACTTACTGTCAAGTTGACAATACAATAAGTTTATTTCTAGATATGCATTTATTAAGATTTAATGCTAACAACTCACCATGCAAGAAGATTAATACTTAAAATAATATTTCAAGGCATTAAACAATGTATCAAGAACACAATTACTCCCACAAGTTTCAATAAAAACAAATCTTCAATGAAGCATTTGCTCACACCCTTTTTAATGATACAAGCACAATAGAAAACGAGTAAGTTGATAAAATATTGGACTAGAAAATGATGATTTTGCAACAATGGGGCATGTTTGAGACCAATTCCCGCTTACGAAAATTTCCCTCCGTTGTTCTATTTTCCCACTCTCTTTTATCCCCTTCTTTTCCCTCTTCTATACTTAACCAAATTCCCCTTTTTGTTTTCCCTCTACTTTCTCTTTATGTTTACTTAGTCATTTTTTTTTTCTGAAAAATGTCTAACTACGCGGGTTGGTAGACTCACGGGTTCACCTTTGCACTCATGCTTTTATATCACAACTCTGATCGACTGCTTCCCCATTCCATACCTAGCCACCTTTTCGATCGTGGATTCCTGGGTAGGCAAGCTCTAGATTTCACTTCCATTTTTATGTGACCTACAAACAACACCCGAACTTCCGCGATATACAAATTGACTGCCAAACTCCCACATCATCCCCTCTTCCGTGTTACACATTTTTCACTCAAAATTTTTGACACATACAATTTGACCGTTGGGGCCTCACATCTCCTATGGAACCCTTGTCACACTATTTTGAAGCCCGTTTGACTACTTTCCATACTTGGCCATTTCTTAGAATCTCTTTTGTGGATCGTCGGGTTGGCAGGTTCACAAAATCTCCAATTCCTAATCGATGTTTCATGTTCCTGCCACCTTCGCACTTCTTTCCAAGTATGCAATAACTGAGGTTTAATGCTAACAACTCATCATGTAGAAACCGTTGATATTGTCATTAATGAGCAAAAGGCTCAAGGAAACAGTCACACCGACTGTCCCTACACAACATGTCCAAAAACATGCAGAAAATATATTTCCGTCTAATGGGATATCTATTACAAATTTCAATATATTAGCGAAAACAAGTCCGATCGACTGTTTCCCTATTTCATACTTAGCCACTTTTTCAATTGTGGGTTCCCAAAAAGGAGGGATCAATAATGCGCTTCCATTGTTTCTCGACCTGCAAATAACACCTAGAGTTCCGCTATATACAAACTGTTCGCTGGACTACCCCATCATGCCCTCTTCTGTTTTACGCATTTTGCACTCAAAACTTCTGAGACACACAATTTGACCGTTGGGCCCCCACCTCTCCTCAGTATACCCTATTTTGAAGTTTGGTCGACTGATTTCCATACTTATCCATTCCTTGATTTCTCTTCTCTGTCCCTGCCACCTTCACACTTGTTTCTAAATATACAATTAGTAAGCTTTAATGCTGACATATCATCATGCAAGAACCGTAAAGATTGTCATTAATGAGTGAAAGGCTCGAGGATATCTCCCATTAATACGCATTAATACAATATTTGTGGAGGGTTATATTATCCCTTTCGAGTGTTCATTTCAAACATCATAGAATGTCTTTTGTGGGTTGTTGGGTTGGCGGTTTCATGAAATCTCCAATCCTTGATTGCTCTCTCTCGTACCCGCCACCTTCACACTTCTAAGTATGAAATTACTAAGCTTTAATGCTAACATCTCATCATGCAGCAACCGTATATATTGTCATTAATGAGCGAAAGGCTCGAGGAGATCTCCCATTCACACGCATTGGACCAAGATTTGCGAAGGGTTATATTATCCCCTCCAACTGTTCATTTCAAACATCATCTAGAGAAAGCGAATGTTCTCATAAAATTATGGCACTAGCTCGACAACCGTTCTATGGAGATAATATAGTGAAAACCTTCGGGCATGAGGACCATAAATTCTAGTGGTTTAGGGCATACTCTTACTACTCATCCCCTTCCGCCCAGAACAAAGTAATTTGGACCTCTAGAATTGCTCGTGCAGGCTGTGTTCCTGAAGTTTTTGAATGTAAGGAGGTGGTCTCTTGGTGCGTCGAGAGATATATTTTAGGCCAAAGAATTATTCCACTGCGGGAACACTTGCATGCTTATTTGTCACCTCAGGTCTTCCATAAGATGTTAAGATTGTTGTAGCTAACATTGACCTTCAGAGAAGAAGACTGCAAGAAGTTCCTAAAAAACCATGATAACGGGTTGGACCTCTTGCCCAAGTTCCTAGAACTCAGATGACAGTTCATGAAGATATCACAAGGTTGGAGGTTGGTTCATTTAGAAATCCATTTTGGGAAATTGTCTGGTTGTTTACAAGAATAACGGGACATGAATCCACAACAAGTATTTCCCGCATGATTCTTTATATTGTGTATTTCACAGTCAAGAAACAAGCCATTTTTTATTAGGGGAAGCTAATTTCCATTGAAATCTATTCCCAATTGTCATGATTCAAAGAGGAGAAGAAATTTTATATGTCATCCTACTTGGCTTTTGTGATAGCGCATTACGATCTGTTTCCAAAAAATTTTGTGTCCAAGAAGGTAACCTGTGAATTCGACCCAGTAACCTTCTGATACCAGACCTTGTGGACGCATAAGGCCTCCCATTGTTTTTATGAGGTTTTTAATGAATTTGTCTCAGTCTTCAAATATTTATTGTTAGGAAAGGATGCTCCCCGCATGTCTAACCAGGAAACCAAGTTTTTGGACAGGAAGGGGACACTTGAACAAATGGATAATTATAGTGTGATAATGATTTTTGTCTCCAAGGAAAATCCTTCTTTCCTTCCATGTCACATTACAGAAATAATGTTTTTTACAGAAATAGCAAGGCAATACAACTACTAGTTGCATTTCTTCCATGAGAAGAGAAAAAAACAATCCATTCGTCTCACTTGAAAAGTCAGGGACTTCATGTTTAGGAACGTCAACAAGATTGACGAATTCGCAAGCCATTTCAACAACTTGAACTTAATATATGATGAAAGGCTAAGAGGGTTCGAACCTAATGGTATTTTTTTAGAACATTTACTAGTAGTTGTCTTCAACAATTATTTTATCCAGACACGCCTGAACAAAGATAGAGACAATGATGAAAACACTCATTCTCCTAACGCCAACGACCTAGAGACATTACAAAGCACCACTGAATTGTACAAACAACAGGGAAAAGGCCCTGGTGAGAAGAGTGTTCAATCCATGGCTACCACTCCCAAGAGTACGACATCTCGGAGCATCCCTCCAACGAACCACCCCAATAAGAAAGCAACCGATAATTCTTCAAATGGAGGAGGAGATAAGAACCCTCCTCATGGTAAAATTGATAGTTCTCACAAGCTTCTTGTGAGGAAGAAGAGAAAAAATGTTGTAAGGCAAGCAAAAGAGCGTGAAATTGAAATTGAAGACATGGAACTTGAGACTGATCTGGATAACATATTCCACAACATTGATCAGCCCGAAGATGTGATCCACCATAGTCCCCAAATGGAAATAGTTGTGACCAATTTTTTTTACGAAGATGAATCCTTCGTATTCCATAGCGTTGTTTTTGACAACGAATCTAAAAATTTAATTATTGAAAAGAGAGATATAAGAAATAAGAAACGAAAATATCATTCAGATATTAACCTTAGGAACATACAACCGTTCAAAATATCCCAACTTTACTGAGAAACTGAAGATTCTCATGATGATTCCATTGGAGGCATTGAGGTGGAGAATGCCAGACTGAAGGACCAACTCAAGGAATTGGAGTAAGCTTTGATTCCTATCCCAATGCTTGTTATTCCTTTATCAATATATGTGCCTTCCACCCCTGTAGCCAAGTTACAAGGATCCTCCAGCCTCCTTGCATCGTGTAGAGGCTATGTGGATAATAATATCAAGAAAAGAATGGAGCTAATTACTCGAGCATGGGAGACATTACAAAGTATGGATTCCATTGGAACGAGGGCACATGCTTTGCACGAACATTTGCAGGTGGATTTAAAACATGAAGAACGTTTCTATATAGAGACGATCCTCCTTTTTGGCATCCATGTCGACAACATGACAGATATGAGAAGAATAAGACAAGAATATCTCCCCTCCCCAAACTATATCAAACAATTAAATGCATGCTGGAAAGAGAAAGTTAAGAACCTACATCTCATTGTCCAATCATGTCAACAAGCCATATCAAGGAAAGAAGAATTATTCACAAAGCTAACCGAAATAGACTTATCCAGAAGTACCAATGAGGTCCAAGACCCCAAATTAATTGTCAACTCCTTGTCCTTAACCAAGCAAGCCTTCGATGAACAAGTTGATATTTTTAAGGGGTTGTCTTTAGAAAAGTTTTACAACATCCTTGAATATGGTGAAGATGATGTGGAAAACTGGCTAGTGGACTATTCAATACAAAATGAAGACATTGATTAGGATCTACGTAATCTTTCTATCGATCTAAGGGAATTAGAAAAGGAGTTTTTCAACATAAAAATCAGGGATGAGATCAATGTGGCCCCCATAAGAAGATACATTGAAGAATGGCTCCAAAGGGCAATCGACAAGCTCACTGACGAAGGGAAACAAACAGTTGCAACGATTCCAATAGCCATCGACGAGAGCAATAAAAAGGCATTAGCAAGAAAATAGCGAAAGGGGAGATAGATACCATCATAGTAAGTCTATATTGATCACATCCTGCTTTGTTTATCAATCCAGTTATTCACCTCTTTAAATAGAAATGTCTAACCAAAGATTGATAACTTCCAATTTCTTCTTTTTCAGGGCTTTCTCTCTATTGTCACCCACTTCTTCTTTCTACAATCCTATTTCTTGTACTTATTTATTTTATGGTCCGCGGGAACCCCAATCCCAGTCTATATGACAAATGCATTTAAATTTCCAAGAATATGTAATAGACATTATTACTTTTTGATAAATTTCAAAGAAAACTACTTCGGGAACAATCTCGATGGTGCCTTGTAACCCTGTTTTCAAAATGAAAAATTAGTTATTTTTATGCATGTCGATTATCTTCTTTTATTTTTATGTGCTCATAAATTTTTATCTTCAACTATGTTGGATGTCAGGAAATTGTGTTTATTTAATTTGAATATTTAATGTGTGTAATTCCTAGTCCTATTTCGAGGAACCTTGATATAGAGATCATTATGAATGAATTTCATAAATACATTAAAGAGATAAAACATACAAGGTAGGAATGGAAATTTCGAACATGGAAAGTTGGAATCCAAAAATATATCAAGTTACAAGTGATGGGGATATATGTTCTTTTTCATATCTATCTGTTGTACTACTGGTAATAGTAAAAATTACATAATCTTATTAAGAAAATAAAAGCAAGATGGATTATGCAAACCACAATATAATTAGAATGAAAATACTTTCAAAAACTAAACGGTTTCAATGCCAAAATTTATCTAGGAGCCACGTGTCATTATCTTCATGGATACCAGTTTTACTTCATGCTGCTTGCCACATGTCTATTGCAGTTTCCATTTGCCTACGCCGCTTATTCCCCCATTCCTCTGCATTTATTCCCTTTCCAACCTAGCAGGGACTACACTGCCATGCAACACTTGTTTAAAGATAGGAGAATTGTTTTTTCTATATGATCCATTAATAATTAATAGAGGATCCATTGAACATGGTTCATGAATAAGTTAAATGGATTGTTTAGTGGGCTAGGTGAGAATGGATGTATGGTAGGAGGATGTGGCATGTCCAATCACCCTAACCTCCTCCTAGGTGAGAATGTAGAATGCAACTAATTTACAAATCTCACATATCTTCACTGATATGATTATCTTATGTTTATATTCCTTTGTGGTTCACGGTGCGAACCTTGCTACGTACACAATAATCCCACCCCCAAAATATGAAGAACATAGGAGGGTCAAGAATTTCGAGAATATTGGCTCACAAAGAGCTACATGTCGCATAGATGAGACTTGAACCTGGGTGGGGAGGAGAAAACTCCCCACCCCAACCAATTGAGCTACAACCACTTGGAATTGGTTATCTTAATTTATTGAGATGGTTATCTTAATTTAAAAGCTCTATAAATATTTTGAATTCTTGAAAGACTAAAATGTACAGTGTGAGAATAATATCCTTAAATTATGCAAAAATAAAAGGAAAAGGACTAATAACTTGATCTTCTACCAAATAGAACAAATTAATTTTCCTCCAAAGAAACCTTGAAATCCATGAATCCTGCATTTACAGTGCTAGTGTAGCTCTTAGAAGTTGTTATGCTAGCAGCTACTAAGAGCTACTAGAGTGTTGCCAATTGATCCTTCACTCTCTGTTGTTGCTCCTCTTGCTTCCTGGTTGCTTCCTCCAATATTTCGTCTGCAACATCATGTACCTGGTAGCCGATCATGTCCATATCATCACTAGTTAAAGTATAAACTGGGGTTCCTCTATGTTCTTTAGTCTTTTTGCACACCCCTCCTGTTGGTTCTTTCCCCTTATCCTTTTGTTTAGTTCCTGTCGCTGGGACTATCTATTGAGATTTTGCTTTTGATGGGGCATGCATATCTCCTGCACCATTAGTCTAATCATTTCCCTTCTCCTCATTTGGTTCTTCATCATTCTTATATTTCTCTCCTTCCTCTTTTGGTTGCATTGTTTTCTCTACTGGGCTTTTCCAGCCATCTTCCCATTCATTCACTATCAAACATACGTCCTCTATTGTCAACCTATAACTTGTTGGCAACCACTGGCATGTTGGGTCCTTCATGGCCTACACATACATGTGGTGCATGCCTTAAAATGTGCAATATCATTATATGTTGCTACTATCTCTGCGGATATGGATGATGTGTGTGCAACTAGATGCGTGATATTTTCCAAGTATACATAAAATGTGGCATTGGTGTCATTTTGTCTTCTCTTAATCATTGTGTGCCATAATTTGGCAGATCTCCCCACCAAATTTCCACTACCTGATGTGCACATGTGTTTATAGTAACATGGTTCTTTCGACCTAGCTAAAACAATCAAAATCAACAACCGTGCATAGTGGAATTGTGTGCCCTTTTCCTGGGCCTCAATACAATCCTGCAAAAACGGGTTCACCAAGAAGGTGGCCTAGTTCAACTGAACCCATTCAACACATTTTTCTGCAACTGCAATGACTGCAACTAGTACTTCATCCTTGTGTCATTTTCACAACAATTGCAAGCCAATACCTGCATCGCAAACCTAACATTGTTATCATTGATGTTTTTCACATCCATATCCCTTTTCCCCTGAAAATTATGGAACTTTTCCTTCATCAACTCTGAGAGGGATTTCTCTCCTGTCTTATTAAACAAAATGGATGGATCCTCACCGAATTTTGGGATTCCTCTAATGCGTGCAATTAGTGCAGTGTCAATTGACACTAGGGGATCAATCCACAGTGTCCCCCCATGAACATAGCTGAGCAACACGTTCACACATGAATTAATCTCCAATATTCGCCCAAAATGTGGAATCTCCAAAAAGTTTATTATGCATGCCTTCTCCAATCATCTCGCCCACTCCTTTGTCTCCAACAAGATTTCTCTTGTACCTGGTATGCTCCTAGTTCAATTTTTTTTTCCCTCGCTAGCTCTAGGAATTTTTGTTCATCGATGATGTCATGATCCATGGATATGAGGCCTACAACCTTTCCAACCATATCTCCTTCAATTCTTACACCAGGTAGAACTAGTTATGTCGACAACGAGTATTTCCCATTTTCTGGTATAGTGATTGGTGGCACATTATCCATCCTAGGTGGTAGGTAATAGCCGTGGAAAATAACTTGTGGAGTTGAATCCGAAGCTTCGGCTACTTCCTAAACCTCTGGTGTCTCTACTAGTTGTTTTTCCTATTTTCGCGCTACTACTGACAGTGCTCCAAATTTTTGCAGGGCCATTCATCTTATGTGACAGATTCCTTCACCGGATCAACGTCTGTTCTTTGGTAGCTAAAGCTTGGATCTGGTGCACTTGGATTCTCTCTTGTTTGCTCTTTTTTTCTCTTGCTTGCATGCAACAGTGACTTACACTTAATGACCTTCAGTTGTTTTTGTGCCTTGTTGCCAACTGTGCATGTCTCTTCACACCTTAACTACCTTGTCCAATCCACCATCATGGTTGATGAGTTGTTAAATAAATGCCTCTTAATTACCAAATCCATTGTGTGATTTTTCCCTCATATTTCCAATCTGTCGTGATTTCTATGGCTTTTACCATGTAATATTCTATGGTTCCTTTATGATCTGTCATTCCTTCTTTGTAGACATTGTTTTCGTGCTTTAATTCTTCCAATGCTCTTGTAATTTCCAAACTACAAAATGGTTCTTTCTTTTGCATCTGTGTGCTTCGCAATATTTGTCCTCTATGTATTTTTTTCTAAATTGACGGAGTTCTATTCTAATGTGTGATAACCATTCCTTCTATGCTAGTTATTATGCCTTAATAATTCTATAATCTTTTCCTTTTTGCTATATCTACTTTTTATCTGATTTTCTTCCTTTTTATAGTTTTATTTGTTTTTCTATATTTGTTCATCCTACTATAATACAACTTGCTATGATACATGTGTTCTGACGTAGCCTAGATTACTTCGCATATTGTCGGTCATCTCTATAGAGTTTCAACTGACTTCCATTCATCATTCCTCTAAGCACTTCTCCATTTAGGGTTTCCAACTGCGCATCACCTATCTTTGTTACATGTTGAATCACATAAGGTCCTAACCAGTGCATTCTAAAATTTCTTGGACACTGCATGAATGTGATGTCATAGAGTAATACCAAATCTCCCACTTGAAACATTTTATGTTTAATGTGTTGGTCATGCCAAGATTTCTCTCTTGTTGTCTAAACTTGTTGATGGAAACCTACGACAAACCGGTTTTCTTCAAGTTGTACCAATTGTGATAGTCTCTCACCTATTGCCCCAGATTCTTATAGATTAGTGATCGCTACAATGTGCAGGCTCGCTAGAATAAACTCCATTAGCATCACTCCTTTTTTTCCATAGACCAACCTAAAAGATGTATGTCCTGTCAAGTTTTTACTTGTAGTCCTGTAATCCCATAACACTGCAGGAACTCTTAACTCCCAATCGTCTCTCCCTACATTGCAAATTTTTTTCAAAGCATTCTCCAAGATTTTATTGAAATAATCCACTGTTCCATTGCCCTGAGGATGATATGGTGTACTCTTTTGATGATGAATTTGGAACACCTTAGTCAATGTTGTAATTGTTTTATTTAGAAAGTGTGTGCCTTGATCACTGATTAATATGCGCGAACATCCAAACCTTGTGATTACATTCTTGAAAAAAAACCTCGCAACAGTCTCTACGGTGCAATCTATAACTGGTGTTGCTTCTTCCCATCTTGTCAAGTTTTCCACCGCAATGATTATGTATATTTCCCCTGATATGATTTCTTGTGGGTTGATTGGCCCTACAAATTCTATGGCCCATTTCTCAAATTTTTGTAGCATAACTAGTGGATTCAACAATATTTCATCCCTCCTGGACAATTTTCCCACTCTTTGACATACATCGCATAACTGACAATATTCCTTCGCATATTTGTGGAGTGTACGTCACTAAAGCCCTATAAACAAAATATTATGTGGAGTTTCTCTCCTCGCATAATGTCCTCCTGCAATCTCGTCATGCGCTTCTTCAAGTATCATTGGTCTCTCGTGTTCGAGCACACAATGCCTCAATATTCAATCTACACTCAACTTGTATAAATTCCTTGTAATCAACCGATAATCTACTTCTTTCACTACCAGTTGTTTCTTATGCTCAACCATCATGTCTAATGGATCCATGTCTGTATTTTAAAACCGCACGATGTCTAAGAAGTAATCATCCACCATCTTCACTGCAAATAGTTATTCATTAGGGAAAATATCATCTAAATTTCATGCATATTCCCTTGACAATATGCACGATAGATTATTTGTCCCTACATTTAGCTTCCCCGGTTTTATTACAACCTCAAAATCGTATTCCTAGAACAATAGTAGCCATATGCATATTCTGCCCCCAACACTGACTTGTTGACTAAGTATTTTGATGCAGAATGGTTTATATACATCTTAAAGTGAGACCCCAATAAATAATGTCTGAAATTTTGTATCTTATAGACCATTTCCAATCCATCTCGTTCTATGGTTGTATAATTTTTCTCTGCTATGGACAACTTCCTACTTGCAAAAGCAATTGGGTGATCTATGTCTCCCTCCCTTGGTTGAGATAGTACTACACCCAATGGTATGGATGATGCATCTACATGTACATGGAACTCTTTATTCCAATATGGAAAGATCAAAATCAGCGTAGTCACAGGTGTCCAACCCCTTCTGACAATCCTTGTTCCATTGAAACTTGGCTTCATTATTTAATAACTTTTCCATCGTTGTTGTGATTTGCGCATATCCATTAATATACTTTCTATAATAACCTGTATGACCCAAAGTTTCCCTCAACTATCTAACTGATGTAGGTGGTTCAAAATTTAGAATTACTGCAATCTTGGTTAGATCTATTAGTAATTCATGTTTTCAAACTACATGTCCCAACATAATTCCAAACGATGCACAAAAATTACACTTCTTCAAGTTCAGCGAAATATGACATTGTTTACACCGATCCAACATTATCCTGAGGACTTCTATATGATCCTTCAATAGACTGAACACATTCCAATCATCCAAGTACACTTTAAGGAACTTATGGATAAATTCCTTGAACGTTACCACCACTACTCTGGAAAACACTACAGGGGCATTCTTCAAGCCAAATGGCATTACTGTGTATTGATAACTCCCCCACTATGTCTCAAAAGTGGCCTTCTGTTGATCCTCCAACACAATTTTTATCTAATGGTACTCCGAGAATCCATATATTAAGGAATAATTTTATTGGCCACCTACGTTCTCCAGTACCTCATCTGTGAATGGTGTTGGGAATGAGTCATGTAAACACGCGTCATTCAACTTCCTCACATCCATGCAGATCCTGATTCCTCTTATCTTCTTGTCATGTACTACCGTTGGACTGATCCACTCAAATTCTTCTATCAGTTCAATTATTCTTGGGTCCAACATCTTGTCTATTTCAACTTTCACCTTTTCCTTGTACTTTGTATTTAACCTGTAAGGCCTCTGTCGCACTGGCTTAGATCCTTGTTTCAAAAAAATATTCATCTCACCTAATTCCCATGCAATCCCCTTCATCTTTGAAAATGTCACTGGGAATAGGTTCTGATGTTTGCACAACAAGTCTGAAATCTTCTTGATTGTCTCATCGCTCCAGTAATCCCCTATCTATGAGAACTTCAAATTATCTATCATCCCAATGTTTACCTTCCACGTCTTTATTGACTTGGTGTATGTGACGGATTCAAGTTCTAGCCCTTCTACTGCACATTATCCTTCTGTCTCAGGTACTTATACGTTTCATGGATATTCCTCATCATGTTCTTCCTTAGCCACATTGTAGCACTCCAATAACTCCCCGATAGTCATAGTAGCTCTGTGCGCACTGCATACTAGTACGACCTCCATCAACCCTTCTTCTGAGAATATCTTCGTTCAAATATCTTGTAGCGTTACATCTATTGATGGATATTCGTGTCCAAATGTAAATGTGACTTTGAATCTCTAGACCAACTCTTCCCATATTGCTGTCTCTCTGTGCATTTCCAATTCCAAATACCAGTTCCTCGGAATTGTGTTTAGTGTGTGTATAAAGCTATGCGTCCATTATGTTTCCGGTATTGAACTCCAAAAAGTCTTGCACTTCTCAACATGACTCATTGGATTACTTTATCTTGTATACTTGTATGTAGTGTTTTCTTCCTCAGTACTAAACCTTAATTGCATTAGTCCTTTGCATTATGACCAGAATTTTATTCCCTCTTTGTGTGCAACCCACAATCTGGCTAGAGTCTCTTTTAGGAAAACATCTAGTGCTAACATCCTTTATTTTTCAGGTACCTCCAACTCAAATTCCATTACAAATAAAACTATATCAGTTAATCCATCATACCTGCGTGGATCACACAACTCTGTTCCAATATAGCGCAAGGATCGAGTTATGCATGCACATCGTCTAGTTGACACTTTATGCATTCTTTGCTACCAATGCTCTAGACCTTCTTCAGAATCTAATACACACGAATTGATACTTTGCCAACTTATCACACCATCTTCAATAGGGTTGACATAATCATCCATCTGCATGGTCATGTTGTATAATTTGTCGATGTCATTTCCTCTAGTTGGCTCTATGTATCTCTTTCCTTCTGATGGGTCCAAGGGTGTAGTAACTTTCAAATATCTGACTTCAAATATCATCTCCAACCTCTTCAAGTTCATGATTGATTGGTTATAAAAATCCCATTCCAATCCCATTAGTGTTGGATATGGTTGACTTTCATCCATGATCTCAATAACTTCAAAGTCTTCCATGTTGTGCATTGCATCTATGTTCAAAGGTACTACTGTCAAACGACCAATTGGTACTATTTTGTGTTGATTCACAACCCTTAACTGAACAAGAGAAATACTATCTCAGGTTTTCCCATAATATCCCATGTGTGCTTAGGTAAAAATTCATGTAAGATCCTAATTCCAAAATAACAATATCCACATCATACTCCTCAATTTGCGCACTAAATCTAAATTCTTCGTTGGTCCTCTTCTTGCACAGTACCTGGTTTACCATCCTTAGTGTGATGGGAGTTTCCCTTCCTCGTGTACAATGATCAATCATGTCATATAGTGTACTCAAAACAATTTTATCTCTCATTAGCTCTACACAACTTCTCAAAAATTTTGTTAGCATAATTTCCTTTCCAGTTGGTTTCTCAAGCATGATGCAATCTTTCTACAGGAGGCAATCTTTTCAGTCTGAGTACTTATTTTCTTTCTCTCTAGTATGTCTCCTTTTCTTGTTGAGGATTAAAGGATGACATAGGCCATACTGACTTCCTTACCCATTTCTCAGTATGATTTTCTTCACTCGTCATATCATCTCATGTTATATCTCCTCCATGCATAAAAATTGTTATTCTTGGTCCCTCATTGTGTTTTTTTAGCTGATATTTTCGGTACATTTTTCTTTGGATTCCGGTTCTGGTTTCCTCTGGACTGCCATTTTGCAGCTAGTTGGGGAAAATATTTTTTCGCATGCTCTAGTTATCTGTAGTATGTGCACGTTGTACACAGATTCATGAATTCATGAGCCAAGCATCATGGTTGATTACAGTTATAACATATAATCAATCCTCTTCCTCCTCTACCAAAATTTCCTCTACCTCATCCTTTGTCAAAGTTTCCTCTATTCCCCAGATTAAAGCCTCTTTGAATATTATATTGCAAACCACCCCCTTATATTGCAACATTCTCCTCCTGAATCCTATACATCTTTGAAGTGTGCTCCCTCATTAAATCTAACACATGAAAATCCTTCTCGTCATGTCGCACTGAATTGAAAAAGTTGCAAAACAAGTTCCTTGGGGTATTTTGATACTTCTGTAGTAATGGACACTCATTTGGGTGATGGCCCCATTTATTACATATCTTGTAATATCCCCCTCTTGGTAATGGATTCAGTGCTCCCATCGCTAAATATTGCACAAATGTTGGGAGCATCCATGTGATGGACTTCAGTCCTACATCTGGTACAACAGGCTTGTTGGTGTTTCTCCTTTCCCTTTGTATGTTCTTCCAGTTGAATCATCATTTCATCAAACTATGTCTGACATTGCATCATCCCTCCATTATCTCCTATAGGAGATGATTCTAATTTCATTGCAATTTTCAGTGCCTCGGGATGTGACGCAACCTTCTGTTGAATCAATGGCCTATGAATATGTGGTAGAATCCCTGCAATAAACCATTCTTGATGTTGTTGATTGGGGATCTAGAAGGTCAGTATACCCATCAGTTCCTTAAACCTTTGATCAAAGTCCCATACTGAGTTTGTTTGTACCTATTTAATCTCCTTCAGTTTTGTGATGTAGTGCAACTAAAACTTTGGCTTTTTGAATTCTTTCAACAACTCTTTCCTTATTTCTTCTAAAGTCCTATCCTGCCCTATAGGTGTGGTACTGTGCAATTTCATGTACTAGACCAACGTACAACCTCTAAATGTTGTTTCCAATTGTGAAATATTCACAGCCTCATCTTGGACCTTCTTTGTGACCCAAATTTTCTCGCAGACAAACAAATGTTGTTCTGGGTCCTCTCACCCAACTCCCTAGAACGTAGGTAGTCTAAGGGTATTTTCTACCCCTCCCATGTTGATTTGTGTATTCCCTCTTCTTGGTGATGCTGGGTGACTCTAACTTTGACTATGCGCACTATTTACATTGCTTTGATTTCTACTACTCTATCATCCCTGGCTAACTACAATTGATTTTGACAAGTCTTCAACTATTATTTCTGATTGTGGTGATGCACATGGGGTTGTAGATTCGAAACAAGACCCTTTTTGAATGGTACTTAATGGTTCTTCTATTACTGGATTGAACTAAAACTCTCCTTCTTCTCCTCCTATATATGGTATTTCCACTATTTGGATGATTGTGCAAGGCTCTCTCCCCTCTAGCTCACTATGCGACTCTCCTTTCTCAACCCCAATATTTATGCTCTTGTACCTCCTTCCTCCATGAAATAATCCAAACTCATCTTCTTCCTCTAGTATACCCTCTTCAATCCTCTGCATCCTCAATCCCTCCTTTCCTTCTTCATCGCTTCCTTCATTCTCTCATATTCTTAGACTATCCTCTTATTGTCCCTCATTTCCCCTATGTGTGTGAGGCCCCCTAGTAGTCGGATTGCATTGGCATTATGCACTTGTCACACAACAACATATTTATCCACGTACCCAATGATTTCATGAACCTCCTGCGCATACCTTTGAAGAAGTCCCTTTCTGCAACATTGTATGATTGGGTACAATCTACTGCAAACTATGTAATATATCCTCCTAATATGCTATCCAACTATAAATCAACTACATGACTAGTTGGTTTACTTACATAATTCAACTATCTTACCAACTTAGGAGTCCAATTCCTTGACACTGCAGTTATGTACCTTCTAGTAGTACCCAATGATTTCATGAACCTCCTGCGCATACCTTTGAAGAAGTCCCTTTCTGCAACATTGTATGATTGGGTACAATCTACTGCAAACTATGTAATATATCCTCCTAATATGCTATCCAACTATAAATCAACTACATGACTAGTTGGTTTACTTACATAATTCAACTATCTTACCAACTTAGGAGTCCAATTCCTTGACACTGCAGTTATGTACCTTCTAGTATTCTCCACTAATTTTTCTATCCATTCAATCAGAATAATTGGAAATTCTCCAAATAAAATTTCATGTAATTTTTTGTATACATACCTTTACATCCATTGATTGTCACTCATCTGAGGGTTTATGTTCTATTGTTGATAAAAATCATGTTCCTTCGTTTCCAACCATTCTGTTATTTATTTCTTAGTCAGGCTCCCAAAACATTCCCTCCATCGCAAATTTTGGGTCCCGACACAGGAACCATTTGTTGGCATTGCACATGGTTTGTTAGACCCTAGGTTCAAGTTATCTATGACCAAAAAAACCCACTAGACACCGGCCCTTTCATCATGACCTACTTGCATAGACAAAGTCTCACCCGAGGTATCTATTGGGACTACAAGAACCAAGTTTCTGCAATAGTGAGGGAAGGGGAGGCGATCATTCTGTTCATTCTTACTTATTACTTATATGCGCATAATTCGGTCCTTTTTTTGTATTAACTACTTAATGATTCAGATTCATACTATCATTATATTCTATATTAATTTATAGAATACATACATCACACAACTCTAATCTACTATGCATCCACACAAAATTCATAAGCAATCACATAAAATACATACAACATGATATTTAACATGGTTCACTCAAATCTAAGCTACGTCCACAACGAATGGCTTCTTTATTAGGCATTTAGTAATTTCTTTAGGCTTTCGCACTGTGCTTACAAAGATATATCATGTTTTTCTTTCTCCTCTCCTAGCCTAGCCTCTCTGAAGTACAAGCCTCTCTCTCTCTGCATTATCCCATACATTCAAACATTTTTTCTCTCCCTTCCCAACCTATCCTATCAACCTTCTTACTGACATGCATTCTTAGTAGTTTCTAACAAAATCCACAACGCTGCCTAAGAATAACACTGTCATCCATCTTTTTCATCCGCTTTCTTCTTCTTCTTTATTCCTCTTCCTACTTTATTCTCCTCTTTTATTTTATTCTTTGTTTTACTCTGCTTACTGCAAGCTATCCTTATGGGTGCACCTCAGTTGTGCACTTCCTTGTCTTTCTTCTTTTCATCTGTGCACCTCTTCTGTGCACTTCTTCTATTCTTTGGATTTTTCTCAAAATTTTATTCCAAAACTTCCTGCCAAACAAGATGTGAAGGGAATGTATTGTGCATAGGAAATATAGTTGGGAAGGCATCTTATAAACCCCATGGAGGACCTGAGTTAAGTGGGAAAGAAGGGAAAATTGTGTTGCTACCAGTGGAGTGGAGGAGAGTAACCTCCCCAATCCATTCCTTGACTTGAGGAGACAACTATGAGATAAATCCCTTAGTGGTATCATGGCCTGGCATGTGGGTGGCCTACTTTTGAAGTTACTGAGAAAGAAGAGCCTATGGTTTGGTGGTAAGGTCAACACCCATAGTCAATTGTTTGGTTATATTATTCAATGAACATATAAATATTTCTTTACTCAGTGTAATTGAATGGAAACAAAGGATTGGTGCATGTAATTGTGTTGTAAATGTGTATGTCTGGTTAATGGGTTTGATATTGTTCCATTGGGAATCCTTTATACTTATATTATTGAGTAATCAAATGGGATTACATGTGTGTTGCACATATGAACAAGAGAACCATGTATTTTATATTAAATAATAGGCACATTTCATAAGGATATAATGGAAGTAAATTCATGACTAAAGGCATGACCTTGAAAGGATATAGGTAAGGATGCATCTATGATTCTAGTGTGCATAGTGATATGGTTGTTGTAATGGGTTTCCCATGAGAGGGAACCAAATCTATAAGATAATAAAAAAATTGTAAATCTTGAGAGGAAGGAAGTGTTGGAACCTTCCTTTTTGAAGGGACAATATATTGATAGTAAATATATCTCAAGGGAGGCCTGAGAAGATAGATAAACTTTAGATACTTGAAATGGTTGAGTCCTTATCTGGACTGTCACTTTGAAGAAATCCCTTATTTGGGTTAAGGAAATTTAAGCCCTATATAAACTTCCTAATATTAAATGGAAGAGTTGCAGGATGCAAACATTCACTGAGATAGGAGAAGAATTCCTTACACAATTTTGTGAGTAAGGTGATAAATTGTGAGTAAGGTGAGATCCAAGAAGGCCTGGTAAAACCTTAGAAAGACTTGGAAGAACCCTTGTTTTGATCCATAACGAATCACCATCATCGATATAGTAGAGCGGGTAAATCTTAACCCTTCATCAGAGGGCGTAAAGGTCGAAGTGACCAAATGAAACGATTATAGGGAATCCAATGACAAAGGAGACCTTGAGCCTTTGATAATCATTGATTCGAATTAGTGGATGGATCCTGAACCTTTGTCAGAGAGTGTAATCATCGAGTGCTCGAGTGCAAGGTTGCATGGATTCCAATGATGAGGGAATCTAATATCCAAAAATAGTTGTTTATCTGATCCAGGAGGATATAGGTGGCCACCCACATATTCCAACTGGCTCAAAACAGTCTTCTGGAAATTTACTATTTTTAGTAGTTTTTTAGTTCCTAAAATTCGGGGGGAAATTTTTAGGGCCTAATAGAGAACCTCATGGCCAATGGCATTGAGCCCCCAAAATTAATATCCTTGACAATACCTTTCTAATGAGCTATTGTGCACCACAAACAAATATCGTATGCCAAATTTACACCCACGGGAAGTTGATACACCAAACTACCCAAAACAGGGTCCACAAAATTGTTGGCATTTCATCCTCTGGGGTTAGGTTTTATATTTTATTTATGTTAAAAAGGTCTTTGGAGACTCATTGTAAAAATCATCTTCATCTTCATCTTCTTACGAATAAGCGTAGTCGTCACATCTCTTCTCAGAGATAAGCTACCACCATTCTAGCGAGTTCATTCACTCTTTATTTTACAGTTATGTACATTTCGCTCATTAATAGAAATTGTGTGTTATTATATCTTTGTGTTTATTGTTATACCTCTACTATATATCTGTTATATTATTGGATATCTGATATATCTATGTACATTTCTTTATTATATCTTCTCTCTCATTTTGTGTCGAAAATAATCTGCATCAGTGGTATTAGAGCAGGTTGCTCTTGATCATTTTTCAACGCATGTCCCTGACGAGGTATGAGTATAGCAAGTTGGGTCTCAATATTATCCCTCTTGAGTATAATCACTCTCGCACACCCTAAAAACCCTCTATGGCAGAAGAAAATAAAAACGGTGGAATAGAAGATTCTATTAATCTATTTCTTGAGCAAGCTCCCATGTGACTGAGGGATGAAATGATGAAGAATTTTTACCACACCCTTCAATTCCTGCCGATAAAAATAGGTGTGTCTTCATCAAGCAACCACTTTGGAGGCACCTCACCTTTAAAGGGAAAATATTACCTTCACAGTCCTTAAGGCTCTCCCCCATGTCAAACATTGGTGGGAAACTTACTAGGAGCAAATTTCCATAAAGGAGTTTGGAATATATGAGGCCGAGCTCACTTGGGATTTTTTTGTGGATGAGTTGATCCAGATTTAGGAGTGGAACGAACTGATTAACAGACTGAATATAATAAACACAAATATAGGAAGAATAACACAAATATCCAGTGAACAATAACTTCTATTAAATAATTAAATACGATGAAACTGTAAAACTACAGAACTGAAACTTGCTCGAATGGTGGTAGCTATCTCTGAGAAGAGATGTGGATTCTACACGCATCCGTCTGAGAAGAATGGAATACAGTGAGGCTCAAGTCCCTTTTCATATTACTCATGAATGCCAAAACTCTAGACATCCAAAAACCTAACCCTAGAAGGTGAAACGCCAAAAGTCATGTGGGCCCTATGGGTAAGTTGGTGTAATTTGGTACCTCAACTTCCTAGGGTTGTAACTTTTGCATACGACCTCCGTTTTAGGCACGTGATATCTCATTGGAAAGGTATTTCAGAGAAATACACATTCCATTGTCAAAATCTGACTCCGTCTATAGTTTGATTGTGGAGAGAAAAAAAAAACGTTTAGGGCCCCAAAAATGGCCCTGGAAGTACAACAAGATGTGTTGAAATGAAAACATACAAAATAATCCAGATGGATTAGGTGAGAGACCACCCATATCCACCTAGAGGATGTGTGGGGCTTCAGACAACCCCATAAGTGTAGAACCCACAATTACAAAGAAATACAAAAGAACGTACTAAACAAAAATGGACACGAGGAGCCAATTGGAATAGGTTGGTGGCCACCAATATTCACCTCGATCAATCCTCCCCCCTTAGGAAGCAATGGTCTCCATTCCGTTGATTTCCCCCATCAGGTGAGGAAAATTCTGTTGGATTTGGCCCCAGGTGAGCCACTTGCCTTGGTGTAGGATTTTCCTTACCTTGACAACCCAATAACGTTGGATCCACTGTTGGTGAGTTCCCTTGACATGTGTGTCCACTATATTATTAGTGGATTCTTGTTCCATGCAGTCAGGGTTGAGATGTGTGCGTGTCAATTGTTTTGCGATCTCAAAGGTGTCCAATATTGGTGGCAAATATGGTCGAAGGAGGTCCACATTGAAGACTGGATGTGGACCAAGGAAGGGTGGAGTGTTGAGCTCAAAAGTATTACTACCCATGGCCTTGGTGATAGTGTAAGGACCATAATGAAGTGGGTGAAGCTTCTGATGGGTCTCGATGAGACACTCCTTCTGCAGATGTAACCAGAATTTGTCGCCAACCTGAAACTGGTGTGGTACCCTGTGTTGATCATGGTGCTTCTTGTACTTAGCATTGGATTTCTGACAAATATCCTGGACATGTTGGTGGATGTGCTGAATCTGCTCAATGAATTTGGTGGATTTTTCGATCGAAAATTGATCAGGGGAAGAGTCTGTCTATGCGGTGGCAAGAGGAAGGGCAACATCAATGGGTCCTAGGGTTTGGAATCCGAGACCCACCTGAAATGGGATATGGTCGGTGGAACTATGGAGAGACCTGTTGTAACTATGTTTGACATATGGGAGACTCTCATCCCATGTACGTGGATGATTAGAATTGTACATGTGCAGGATGTGCACAATCATCTAATTGATGACCTATGTTGGGCCATTGGTTTAGGGGTGGAAAGTAGTGGATTTTGTGAGCTTGGTGTCCAACATAGACTAGAGACTTGACCAAAAAGTGTTGAGGAACCTGCTGTGTCAGTTAGAGATGATGGTCTTTGGTATCCCAAAGTGGACCCACACTTGTTTGAAGAAGAGATTGGAAGTATTTTCCGCTATGACATTCTTCTTACAGGTTGTGAGGATGGCCATCTTCGAAAACCGATCAATAACCACAAAAAAGTAGTCATTTCCTTTCTTGGTGGATGACAAACCAGACATGTAATCCATTAAGATGGATTCCCAAGGCTTATCAGGAATAGGAAGAGGGGTGTATAAGCCTTGATTCTTTATGGATGACTTGGAAATGGCACAAGCAGTGCAGGATCTGATATACTTGCTGACGTCCTGCCAAAGTTTTGGTGAATAAAAGTGTCTCTGAAGAACGACCACAATTTTCTCTATGCCAAAATTTCCTGCCACTCGACCGTAGTGGGCTTCCCAAATCATCTTTTCACGCTCTCTTACCGTAACATAGAGATGGCCTAGGTGGCATAAGAGTCCATCATGAATGTGAAAATCAGTGATAGTTGAGCCTGTACCCAAGAGATGGTAGGTGGTGGCGAATTCTAGATCTTGCTGATAAAGTTGGGGCCACTCAGATGTTTCATGTCCACATGAATGGAGCACAGTGGTCAGTGTAGCCACTAGAGATCGATTGAGGCAGTCAACAACATGATTGGAGATACCTGTGTTATACTTGATGTTGATATGGAACTGTTGCAGGTAGGTGGACCACTTATGATGGCGGTCATTCTGCAATTTCCCCTGTGTCTGTATGAACTGCAAAGGCTTGTGATCAGTGTGTATGATCATATCTTTCCCCAGAATGTAATGTTTCCATTGACGACAGGCTTGTACAATGGAATAAATTTGCTTTTCATAGGTGGGGTATTTATGGAACGTATTGAAGAGTGTCTCACTATGGTATGACACCGGATTCCCATGTTGAGTGAGAACTGCACCCACAACATAGTCAGATGCATTATTCTCAATATCAAATGGTTGATGCAGTTCGAGGAAGGAGAGTACTGGAGATTAGCACAAGCGATGATTTAGATCATTGAATGCTCGTTGTTTCTCCTTCCCCCACACGAACTTGGACCTACCACCACCCTTGGTAACCTAGCCGAGGACCCATGCAATATGGGAGAATCCCAACATGAACCATAGGTAGAAGTTGGCTAGTCCCAAAAAGCTCCGAAGCTCAGTCAGTGTGGTCAGGGCTGGCCAGTCATGGATGAATTGGATCTTAGATGGATAAACATGTAACCCATGCTCATCAACAATGTATCCCAATTATTGGACCTTGTTCATGCCAAAAGAGCATTTTTCCAAGTTGGCATAAAGCTTGTGTTGTCACAGATTGCTCAAAACCTGTTGAATACACTGCATGTGCTCCTCCCACTTTATGTTTAAGATGAGGATGTCATCCAAATATACTACCACAAAGGATTTGGTGAAGGGCCTCAATACATAATCCATCAATCTCATGAAAGTGGCTGGTGCATTTGTTAAGCCAAAGGGCATGACCAACCATTCGTAGAGACCTTCTTTAGACTTGAAGGTTGTCTTCCATACATCGATCGGTTTGATGGGAGCCTGGTGGTACCCAAAATTTAGGTAAATCTTATTGAAGAAATTCAACCACTTGAGTTGGTGAAGAAGGTCATCAATTCTGGGAATGGGGTAGCAGTCCCTGACTGTGATTTTGTTTAAGGATCTATAATCAATGCAAAGTCACCAAGTCATGTCCTTCTTCTGTACCAGTACAATCGGGCTTTCACAAGGGAAGGATTTGGGTCTGATGTGCCCCTTTTTAAGAATCTCTTGGATCTGACGCTTGATTTCTTCATTCTCCATCAACGAGCGATGATAAACTGGTCCATTAGGTAGAGGTGCACCGGGGGTTAGATCAATCGGATGCTTGACTTGGCAGTGTGTCGGTACCCCTGTAGGTGAGGAGAATATGTCTTTGTATTCTTCCACTATCCCATCCACTTGTTGCTACTACAAAGAGAGGCACTTTGTAGAGGCCATGGATGTGGTGGAGACCTTCTACTTACTGTGAGCACGAATCACAAAGAAGATGAACTTCTCGGTCTGTGAAATGACCTTACTGCATTTCTTAGCATAGATTAAAGAAATAGCAATAGTCGGCGCTACCTCAGGGATCTTGTACAATTGTCTACCCAAAGTAATAATAACACTGCGGGGTCTAGACTCATACATGGCATGATGCTTCCACAAATATGGTTTTCCTAAAAGAACATCACAAACTTCAAGGGGTGAAATATCACATAGTACCTCATCTTTGAAAGGCTTGATGTTGTAGGACAGATGACACTGTTGGCTGACAGAGATCTCTTCCTTGGCGAAGCCAACTGATGGTGTAGGGTTGCGGGTGCAACATCATTGCAAGGTCCAGCCGCTTAACGACCTCCACTAAAATCAGGTTCTTCTCACTACCATTGTTGACAATGAAATGAATCGAAGCCCCCTTGACCTACATTTGCGAGTGAAAGAGGTGTTACCCTTCCTCTTATTCTTTTGGCTCGCTTGGTCGGAAATTGGTGGTAGCGACAGTGGCACTAGGTTCAACATCGATAATCTTCTTCCCTATTTCAAGATTTAACTCGGAATCAGAATTGACCTCTGGCTCAGACACCTTCATCTCGACTACGAGGGACTTCTTGGAGCGACATTCTTCAGTGTTGTGCTAAGAAATTTTATGGTACTCACACCATTTTCTTGTGTCCTTCTTCATCTTCTCATTTCCCTTCTTATGTTGCAGCTTGGAATGGTTGTCCTATGGGAAACCATCTCAACCCAATCCCTTGTTGTATGGGTTGGGGCTGCCTTTTCCTTGCTTCGATTGTAAGGGGTTTTCAAATACAAACTCTCGTCATTTTTGCTTAAATTTATGTTCGATCTTGACATCGTATCTATAATTTGTGCCTAATGAGGCGATGTCTAGGAACTCCATTTCTGTTTGAATGTATCTATACAAACAGTCGCGGTATTTGAGCACCAGATGATGCTAAGAATGTTTGATACCCAATTTGGTGCGTAGGGTATGGAAAATATTGGTGAAGCCTGGTACTCTTTGGTCCCTTTCTTGATATAGGGTGGTCCATCTGGTGTATTGGTCCTCGTAGCTTCCAACAAGGTAGTATTGCTCCCAGAAGGAATCCCATGTAGGGGCCACCACAAAAATTGCAGATTCCTCCACAGCCCTTTGCTCAGATTAAGTATCCCACTAGTCTTTAACATGGGGAATGGCCTTGAGGAGTGAAAAAGTGATATTTTCCCTATCGAAAAAATTGTGGACCGAAAAATATCCTTCGAGCAGATTCAACCATTTATCTACAACATCCACATCTATCAATCCTTCAAATAATGGAATATCAAAATTTACTTATACCTTGAAGGGGGTTGCATGGCTGGTTGATGAAGATGTTTATCCCATGGGAAACCATCGAAGGATTTGCGCAAAATTGTCCATCATTTCATTCCTTTATCGGGTGAGGGATTCCTCAAGCAACATTTTAATAGGATCTCCTGCTCCATAATCTTTATTTTCATATCCCATGGGTTTTTTTTGGGCTCGGAGCGACCGATCTGTTAATGGATCGATTGGTTGGAATCCCAATTTCTTGTACCCAGACCTTGTCGGGGACATGCACAAAGAAAATCAAATGAAGATCATATCGCTATGATACCACTGATATGGATTTAGTAGTGGAACAAACTGATTAATAGACTGAATACAATAATCACAGAGATAGGAAGAATAACACAAATATCCAATGAGAAATATCTTCTATTACATAATGAAATAGGTTGAAACTGTAAAATTGTAGAACTGAAACTTGCTCGAATGGTGGTAGCTATCTCTAAGAATAGATATGGTTGATACACGCATCCTTCTGAGAAGAATGGAATACAATGAGGCTCCATAGGCCCTTTTCATATTACTCATGAATTCCAAAACCCTAGACATCCAAAAACCTAACCCTAGAAGGTGAAATGCCAAAAGTCATGTGGGCCCTATGGGTAAGTTGGTGTAATTTGGTACCTCAACTTCCTAGGGTCGTAAATTTTTCATACGACCTCCGTTTTAGGTGTGTGATATCCCATTGGAAAGGTGTTTCAGAGAACTACACATTCCACCATAAAAATTTGACTCTGTCTACAGTTTGACCATGGAGAGCCAAAAGAACAATGTTTAGTGCCCCAAAACAGTCCCGAAAGTACAACAAGATGTGTTGACATGAAAACATACAAAATAAGCTAGTTGGATTAGGAAAGAGGGCACCCATATCCACCTGGAGGATGTGCAGGGCTTCAAAAAACCTCATAAGTGTAGAACCCACATTTACAAATTAGTACATAAGAACGTGCTGAACAAAAATGGATACGAGGAGCCAGTTGGAATAGGTGGGTGGTCACCAATATCCACCTGGATCATGCGTTCAAGGAACAATATTACACTATTGGAAACTATGATGACCACTACATGAGATGGACCACACTATGACAAGAGATGGGGAAAGCAATGCCATATTTCACCAATACCTTCCATACCTTGCGTACCAAGCTGGGTATCAAAGACTCCAAGTGACATTTGGTTCTGAAATACCATGGGGCTCTACATAGATACATCCAAACTGAAATGGATTTTCTGTACATCTCATCACTGGGTGTTGCTTATTGATATGTTATTAAAATCGAGCAGAAATTTAAGCACCAGAACAAACAGGAGTTCGGGTCTTCAAATCCACAACAAACAAAGCATGATAAAGACGATCCTAACAAAAAACCTCCAGAAAACTAGTCCAAGCCACAAGAAAGGAAGGGTAACATAAAGATGAAGAAGGACACTGGAAAGTGGTTCAATTTCCACAAAATCCCCTGGCACAAAACTAATGAATGTCGCTTAAAACAATTATTGGTGGCCAAGATCAAAGACAAGGAGTCAAACCTTGATTCATAATTTGATTTAGAAAATAATGGGAAAAGACAGATCATCGACGCAGAACCAACTACTACTATTGTGATCGCAACAATTCAACCAGAAGAACCAATGGATCTTGAAGAGGGGGAACACCTTTTTCATTCAAAGATGTGGGTGAATGGGACCACATTGCATTTTATTGTTGATAGTGGAAGCTAGAATAACCTCATCTCAATAGAGGTCATCGAGCAGTTGGGATTGTCGACAACACCACACCCTCAACCATACAACAGCAGGTGGCTTCGCTAGGGACGAGACCTACGTGTCATCCAGTAGTGTCGATTTTCATACGGAATCCATCCCTTCAAGGATGAGGTATTATGTGATGTTTCCCCATTGGATGTCTGTGATGTTCTTTTGGGCTATCCATATATGTGGAAGCACCATGTTATTTATGAGTCTCGACCCCGGAGCGTCATTGTTACTCCAGGGGGTCATCTCTAGAGGATACCAGAGGTAGTTCCAACTATTGTCCCACCTAAATAGTGTCGAAAGGTAGTATCTCATACTGCAACATTCATTTTCTTCACAGTTTGTTTAAAAGGTGAACATAAGAACACCGCAACCACTGCATGCTTAGTCCAAGCACCTTCTATCTAGCAGAAGCAAGTTGAAAAGATTTAACAAAAGCGCAAGGATTCATTATGCACACAATCATCTCATGTAGCCGGAATGGTTTAAAATTTCCAACCCTTCTAGCCATAGGTTTGTGACAGCCTTCAACACGATAAGCAACACAACTTCTCCAGCAAGGGAAGAAGCTCATCAAGATGCAGATTCAACAAACGTTTTCCCCTCTCCCTTGGGCAATCAACACAATGTAGACCATTGCTTCCTAGGAAGGGAGGATTGATTCAGGTGGATATTGGTGGCCACCCACCTATTCCAACAGGCTAAAAATAGTCTTCTGGAAATATACTATTTTTAGCAGTTTTTTGGTTCCTAAACTTTTGAGGCCATTTTGAGGGCCTAAATGAATTTTTTTCAAGATCGAGCACCTCAATGATCGATGAAGGCTCCGATTGAGCCCCCAAAATGAATCTCCTCGACTATAAATTTACAACGATCTATCGTGTGCCCCAAACAAAGATTGTATGCCCAAGTTACGCGCCCGAGAAGTTGATACACCAAACTACCTAAAACAGGGTCCACACAACTATTGGATTTTCATCTTCCTGGATTAGGATTTTGGATTTTATTTATGTTAAAAAGGCATTTGGAGCCTCATTGTAACAATTATCTTCATCTTCATTCTCTTATGAATGAGCGTAGCCATCACATCTCTTCTCAGAATTAAGTTGTCACCATTCTAGCGAGTTCTTTCAGTTTGTATTTTACAATTCTATACATATCTCATTAATAAAAATTGTGTATTAATGTATCTTCATGCTTATTGTTATACCTTTGTTATATCTTTGTTATATTATTAGATATTTGATATATCTCTGTACATTTCTTTATTATATATTTTCTCTCATTTTGTGCTGAAAATAATTCAGATCATGATCAGAGAATGGGCTCAATGGAATTTCAACCGTCGATCCATCGCGGTCCCCAACCTCTCACTTGGTGAGTAACTAAAAGAATGAGTGAAATTAGGGTGACGTGTCATGACAACTTGGTGATCAGGGTGACGAGATGCCAACGTGGAAACTAGTGTGTCCTGAGGGTTGACACATGCCAAAAGTTGATTTATCGATGGGATGAGAGTGGGCCCAGCTGGGCATGGGATCCATTGGGTCTTCTCTTTAAATATTAACCATTGATTTGGCATGGTGAGTGGATCTTAGCCGTTTTTCGGAGTAAGTTGATTGGAGTGAAGGAATTCATGAGTGGATGCACTTTTATGATGAGGGAATCTAAGAGAGAATGTGAGTCATAGATTGATGAGTGAGTGGGCAACATAATCTCAGTTGTAGATTTGCCATAGGCCCCACCTATTCACTCAATGAGTGAATGAAGAGGCGGGTGTTAATCATTGGCTAACTCGAGGCACCGATGAGATCAGGGTCGTTGATATTTGACTCCAATGATCGTTGGATTCGTCAAAGTAGCTCATCATAGAAGATCCATCAGAATGGGGGTTCATGCCTATGCTTTGGCTACCCCAATGACGAAGAAGGAACACAATAGAAACATGGTGAGCTAGGTGGAAAATTCCATGTCAACACTACATGGTGATGTGTTCAACACGTGGGATAATATTGTGATGTGGATCCATGTGGGTGCCATGTGGCAGTGTAGTGGAGCTTGGCCAATGGAAACTTGAAAACTTTAAGAGGTTGTAACTTTTGATCTAGAGCTCAGCTTTGAGCATAGATACAGTCGTTAAATCTCTCGACAAGTTGAATCCATCTATGAGATTCATTAAGAGTTAAAAATTGATTTGAAGAAGAAGAGAATTTGACACCCCACCAGTCTAAGGTCGAATCAAAGGATCGGGTGTATTACACACAAACTACAAACTCTTTGAAAAATTCAATGAATTTAAATAAATTATTTTCAAGTTTAAACTCATATTCGGGGAAAAAAGTTATGTAGTTGTTAAATTATCCATAAATTAAAAAAGTTGTTTAGAGAGAGTAAATAGTAATAATTTGTTTCTTGTCTTTTCTACCATTTAATTGTTAGATTCTCGTAAATAAAAAAATTGTTTTGGGAAAGTAAATGATAGTAATTTGTTTCTTATCTTTTTAACCACATGTTTTATTTTTTATAACTTATTCAGCCACGTATGACTTGGACATGTCCTTCCCATGAAATATGTATAGAGTTCTTATTTCCAAATACAAAATATGTATGGAGTTCTTATTAGTCCCTGCCCTTTGGGCCGAGGGACTTATATTTTTTATAACTTATTCATCCACGTATGACTTGGACATGTCCTTCCAATGAAATATGTATAGAGTTCTTATTTCCAAATACAAAATATGTATGGAGTTCTTATTAGTCCCTGCCCTTTGGGCCGAGGGACTTATAGTAATAGATTTTCATTTTTAGTATTAGTTTGGCACAAAAACCAAGTAGCTTTTCTTGTTTTAAGATAAAGTTTTGAAAAATCATATCATTAAAATTTAAAATTTCATATCATTTAATGTAAGTTTTTAGTTGGAGGTCTTATTTGGCCTTTTTTCGAGACATAAGAAAAGAAAACCTTAGCTTTTAGCTTTAAAAAACCTTTGAGCACAAATATGATGAATAATTTTTTGATGAATAATTTTTTCAAGTCAAGTAATGTTATAACTAATTCTAGCATTACTTCTCTGACATTAAATGCTATACAATTTTTGCAATAGTTTAACCAAAGTTTTGACAATCTGAATAGAAATTGACCCATACTCCCTACGCTTGTTTTTTTTTCTCCCTACACCTGTTTTGAAATGCATCTACTATGCAAGTTGTCCTATCCTCTCTATTTCATAGGAAAGTGGGTTCTGGTTTCTACTACAGCCGAAGAAGAAAACCACAACTCTGATACTTTATTCTGGAGATTATTCATCTCAAAATCTTTGGTTTGCTTCATACAAGGCGTTGCTTACTTTGGCTTCACCTCTCGACCCTTCTGCTTGGCTAGCCGAAAGACCCTGTAAGTGGAAAGACCCTATAACATCGTAAGTATGTATAATTATCACATATTTTTTTATTAATCCAATCACAAATAGGCTTTAATAATCTGAAATCTAAGGTTTTACTAATCTAAAATTGTGTAATTATCACATATATTTTTTATTAATCCAATCACAAATAGGTTTTAATAATACGAAATCTAAGGTCTTACTAATCTGAAATTTGAAGGCTGAAGAACTAAAACACAACCGTTTTACAACTATTTCTTATTGTGCTAATAGGTTGGATTATTTAGCAACATAACGAACCTGGATTAGTTTGATGATATGGTCATTTTGAAACAATTTGTTTAGCAACGAGAATTTCCGAGGATGGCCGCACTCATTTTCATAAACATTTATTTTCCTGGTTCTTGCAAGCAACACACAACTTTATGCTAGAAGATTGTATCATGGCTGGAATTTGAAGGGCCTTCACAAGGTAATTTGGCAGTCAAATATTGTCCTAAATTCTCCATAACCATGAGTATAATTGTCCAAACCCTTTGAAACATTGTATCTATTTCATATTTATTGCATCCAAGAAGGGAATGATAACGGTCGCTAAAATATCGGGTCTTCTAAATTTTAGAAATTTCAGTTTGCATTTACTACCTCTCTATAGAGTAACTACAATAAGATAAAAATGGCATGGCGTGGAAGAGGAT
>ML799372.1:64418-79234 GCA_009831015.1 Picea engelmannii | reverse complement strand
TTGTAGGTTTGATCTTAAGTGATTTAAGATAATCTAGGGTTGGAAAGGTAAAAAGAGTATTAGTATATAGAGTGTCAATTAGGGTGTATGAAGCTTAATTAGTGAAAAGTGTAGTAATAGGTTTCTATGATTAGAGTTTAAAAGTGGGTAATATAAGGTTAGATAGACTCCTAGACCCATGAACTCACTCAGAGGAAAGAGAGGTGGTGTCAAACCTAATTCGATATATGAGGTTCTTTAAGTTGGTTGATTAATGGGTGCCAAAATCTACTTACCTCCAGGGCACCGTCTTTGTTCATGTTGTTGGGGTGTTTGATTATCTCTAGAGCTTCTCTTAGGTGTCTCTTGTAGTAATGGTCCTCTTTTTCTAGTATCTTGGTATCCTCAAGGCAAACATGGTGTTTTGTCTTAAGTGAGTGTTCTGCTAAGGCTGAAGTGCGAGTGCGTTCATTTCTGATGTCAGCTTCATATTAAATAACTTTCAATGCCGAGGGAAGTTCTAAGTAACTCCAAGTAACCCATAAGGAATATATATATACTTTCTTTGGAGAGTACAAATAGTCATAGGTCGCTCATTTTAGTCATCTTATTATATTATTTAAATCAAAATCATTAAAGAATTAAAAAAATTAAATTAAAATTTTAAATTAAATTAAAAAAAAACAATTATATATAAAAAAAAATTATGAGAGATGGAGCTATATGGGGGTGGTGGGAAGAATATTTCCTTCATTTATTAGGGAATTTTTGGACCCCTTTCAATAGCTCACTTAATGAATCAATGGCTATTCAGTTCCTACAAAAATTGAATAAGGCCAAACAATCTGTGAACCAATGGTCTAAAGTGAAAATAGAAAAGAATGATAGACTTTTTTGAGAAGTGGAAGAAGCCCTATCCTCCAAGATTTCTTTAGAAGGATTTGGTTTTTTATCATATTCCATGAATATAAAAGAAGGAAGATCCTCCTAGACAAAGAAAATGAATGGCATCTAAAGAGCAGGGCATTACATCTTACAACTGGAGATGATAATAACGAAGTTTTCCATCATTTTTCCAACCACAAAAAAAATCAATTCCATTTTGAAAACAACCAGAGAAGATGATACATGGACCGAGAAAATTCCTAATATAGCTACATAGGGGGTTAGATACTTCCAAACTCTATACCGAGAAGATAATCATTCCACCATAGATTCCATCATGCTTCTTTCTGGTTTCTTTCCAAGATTCATGGAACATGAAAACAATGAAAATATTATGGAAGAAGTTCAAAAAGAAGAGTTACTCAAAACCCTTCAAATTTTTCAAAAGGATAAGAGTTTCAACCCAAATATCCTTGTTGAGTTCTTTCTTAGTCATTTTGAATTCATACAGAATGACCTCGGGGAGTTAGTGGAACACTCTAGAACATCTGGAAAGACACTAGCGTTTTTCAATGCCACTTTCATAGCCCTAATTCCAAAGACCAACAACCCTACATGGTACGAAAAATTTTGACCTATATCGCTTTGCAACAATATTCACAAAATCATTTCAGAAATCATCTCTTGAAGGCTCAAAGATATCTCGTCTCATTAAATTTCACCCGAGTAGTTTGGTTTCTCGAAAGGAAGAAAAATTCTTGAAGCTATTGAGGTAGTCCAAGAAGGTCTCCACTCGATTAAAACCAAAAGTATGAAGACAATAATAGTTAAAGTGGATCTCTCAAAGGGATTTCAAAGAGTTGGTTGGCTCTTTCTGTTGGCATGTTTACAGGCAGAGTGTGCTTGTCATTGATGGCAAGATCAAAGTGTCCAGCGATGGAAAAATAGGAACAACGTAAGCTCAAGAGGATTAGCGCAAAGTCGCAAGCAGTGCGTAGGTGTGCACCAGGGAAGAGGTGAACTCATTGCCAAAGCTCAAGAGAGATAGCGTACTCAGGTTCTTAGATGGATCAAGGGTCGAGGCCTTTGACACTTAGAAATTATTCCAAGTCAGGAGGATGTGTAATCTCGGGAGGAGAAGTGACATTGATCATTGGATCCCATTGAGAAAGGATGATTTTAGGGGCTAAATTTCGCTCATGGGCTAATTTTCCATGGTTTTTCCAAAAACGAGATTCATTATTTCAAAAATGATTCGCCCAAATTCTATAGAATAAAATTATTTTACCTTAAAAATAGCCAAAATTTTATAAAAACTATATAAAATACTTAGAAATTTGAATATTTTTACAAAAATATGGCCAAACATTTATAGTTGACATATGAAGAATTAGTAAGATTCGCCAAGGTTTCTACATTTTAAAATAAATTTCCATCCTTAAAATCATCCCTGCCATTGAGAATTCCTGATGACCGTAAGATCTGAATTCAGATAGGTCGAGCGCACAGATGGAGGACATATCTCAGGCGTTAGATCCAAGCACGAGGTCTGAGCGTCATTGGATCTAGGAGAACCTGCATGTTCTTTAAAGTGCAAGATGAAGCGGGCTTACAAAATCCCGAAAGAAGGAGGACCGCCCATCTTCGGGCAGGACATGTAGTCACAGATCATTATTTCTCTAACTGAAAGGTCAAAGGAAGGAAGTTCTCTAACCTTCCAACTCGCGATATGCGAAATCGTGATAAGATCTGGGCCGTCCGATCTGGAGTAATTACGAAGGACCAACAACCGTTAGATATGGTGAAGCTGCAAGGCAGATAAGACCAAGAGTCATCCAACTCTCCAAAACTGTGAAGGAATCCTAGCCATCCATCGAGGACAGTCGTGGATCGTTGGTTCCATAGGACACATGGCGAAAGATCATTGTTTCACTGAATGGAAAGTAAAAGGAGCGAAGTGCTCATTTGATTGGCGAGTGGTCATATCTCAAGGTCACATCATCGAAGGCTTAAGGGAAGGAGCTAATTGCTAAGCTCCATCTCGACGTTCGCAACTTGGAGTATCAAGACCCTTCATCACTGGAATCGTGATATGCGAGATCGCGATGAGATCTGGACCGTGGGATCATTAGAGATCTCGATCTTTGATCATGCTCGATGAAGTTCATAAGTTTGCGAAATACGAATCACCTTTTGGCACAGCCTGTGGTCACCGCTGGTGGTCACGTGAGGGGAAGAAACTAGCGGTGCTAAGCTCCATCTTAGAGTCTCGGCGATCATGACTTGGAGTGTCGAGACCCTTCATCACAGGAATGCTGAGATGTGAAGTCACGAAATTCAAATTTTGTTTAGCACTCGGTCACAGCTAGTGGGCATATGAGATAAACGCGAAATCCTGTGGATTTAATCCAACAGTGGTGGTTAATTGGAATCTTGATCGAAGGGTTACTGTCTCACCTCATAGGTAATCAATCAGTTACGATTCATTTACCAGAACTGAATCATGGTTCTTGGATGGTTGGTGATTCAGTTGCTGTGTGTTTTTTCCCAAGAAGATTCGAGGTGTAACCGCAGAGGATGTGGTTAAAAGAAAGACGTAGTGATTGTACATGGTTGGTTGTTCTGAAGGAAAAAGGAGTTGAACTATAAGAAAGGGACAATTAAAGTATGTGTAGTGTGAGATAAAAATCAGAGATGAGTAACAAATGAGGCATAGACAGAAGCGACATGAAGTTTTTTCTTTTTGAGGCTTGAGCAAGCGAAGCAGAGAAAAAGTGGAGTGGCAGTGAACAACCCGATGAGGAGAACTGTGGCACGATGAAGAGCATGCAAAGGCACTATGCATGGAGGATGAAGAAGGTGCACAGATAGTATAAATGTGTAGAACAAAGAAGAGATGGATGTTGTTGTGGAGAGGAATTACACACGGGAAATAGCATGATGTGGTCAGGGGTTGAAATACACGGAAGAGGCGTAATTCATAGAATCAAAATAAGACGCAGAGCATAAAGCACAGCATAAGCAAAGAACAGAGATGCATAGATGAGACAGTAAAAGAAGGCTGAGGTGCACTTGTAGAGAAAAGAAGAAGATCAAAAAGTGCAAGAAGATGCAGGCATAGAGACACTAATACAGGAGAGCAGAGTAGCATAGTAGAACAGTGATAAGCCTGGTAAGCCGATGACAACTATTGAATCACTGTAATAATTTTCAATAGAAAATATTTATAATCAGGGTGGTAGGGAGGTGCTAGGGAGGACTGTTGTCCTCAGAGGTTCAAGTGGGTGCTTGAACATAGGGAGTTGTAGCTTCCATCTAGTTGCAGCTAGAGAAACTAGGGTGTCAGGGTGGTTCAAGGGAGAACTTTTGTTCTCTGTTATACAGGTTGGTGCCTATGTGACTGGAATTTGGTGCTTCCATCTAGTTGGTGCTAGAACACTCAGGGAGTTGGTGCTTCCTTCTAGTGGGTGCTAGAGAAACTAGAGATTTGGTGCTCTCAAACAAGTTGGTGCTTGTATAAGTGGAAGTAGGTGCTTCCATCCAGTTGGTGCTGGAACACTCAGGGAGTTGGTGCTTCCTTGTAGTCGGTGCTAGATAAAACAGAGAGTTGGTGCTCTCAGCAAGTTGCAGATTGCAAAACAGAGGTTGTAGCCTCACAATGAGTTGGAGCTCATATGTATGATAATGTACAGAATGTAAAGATTACTTATCATACCAAGAAGAAGAGGTTTTTATCCTTTATGGGTTTCCTTAGGAAATATCTGTCTCTGTATATTTCATATGTGTGACCAATGTCGAATGTTCTATTGCTTACCTCTCTGCATTATTCCTTTAATCTAAAGGTAGATCTGTAAGCTTAAACATGACAAGTCATGGAGGGACTTCAGTTAGTAAGCCTACTTTTTTTGATGGAACAAATTTTTCCTTCTGGAAGGTTAGAATGAGAACATAGCTAATGGCCTTAGGTGCTAATGTTTGGGATGTAGTAGAGACTGGATACATAAAGCCTGTTGTGTTAGCTTCCAAGGATGATAAGTTAGAATTTAGCTTTAATACTAAGGGAATGAATTCTATCTTGAATGTACTTGCAGAAGACGATTTTGTAAAGGTGATGCATCTTCAAACTGCCTAAGAAATGTGGGACAAACTCATTAGCAGCTATAAAGGAAATGAGAAAGTAAAAGATGTCAAACTTCAAACACTTAAGTTGAATTTTGAACAACTAAAGATGAATGAAGATGAAACAGTTAGAAAGTATTTTTTAAGAGTTGAAGAACTTGTGAATGCCATGAATGGTCTTGGTGAGAAGATTGAAGAATCAATTTTAGTTCAGAATATTTTAAGATCTTTGCTTGATAAATTTAATCCAAAAGTATCTGCAATAGAAGAACTAAATGATCTTAAAACTCTGTCCATTGATCAACTCCTAGGAACTCTAACTGCATATGAAATGAGAATCAACAAAGACAAATCCATTACTAGAGAAGCATCTTTTAAAGCATACGAGAATATTGATTCAGATTTAGATGATATTGAGGCAAAATTTGTGAGAAGGTTAAAGAAAGGATCAAGAAAATATCAAGGAAAGCTTCCCTTCAAATGTTTTAACTGTGGTGAGATAGGTCACTTTGCAAATAAGTGTCCACACAAGAAGAAGGACCAGAACTCTGAAGGTGAAGAGAAGTACAAATCCAAAAGATTTGATAGAAAGAAAAGTTTATGTGTAGACAATGATGATGATCCTTCAGATGATGAAGACAATGACTCTTCTATTGGAAATAAACTAAATGACCTCATGCTTATGGCCAAAGAGGATTATGATAATAAAAGCACAAGAAGTGAGGCTAATGAAGAAGAAGTTGTGGTTGATATGGAAGGAGAACTGATCAGTGCACTGGCAGAGATTGACAAACTCAGAATTAAGAACAGAAGGAAAAAACAATTGTTGATACAGTTCGAGAAAGACAGTAAACAACCTGATGAAGACTTTGCCCTACTAAAAGTGGAATTAGAAGAGGCAAAGAAAATTGAGGACATTCTGAAACAAAAGTTATCAGAAAAGAAGGCAAGATGTAAAACTATGGAAGAAGAAGTAGTGAAAACTAGGAAAGAGTTGGAGAAGTTTCAAGCCTTGTATCATCAAAATCTGTCAAGTATCAAAGCCTCAGAAGGATTAGCCACCATTTTGAATCAGCAAAGGAATCCAAAGTTGAAAAAAAGTTTGGGTTATGAAGAGGGATCAAGTAGTGGTCATCCAAGAAATAAAGACTTCATCAAGTTTGTCAAATCTACAACCAATGACGACAACAAACCTGCAGAAACAAAGGAATATAATCAACCGCCCAGGAGGAGTAAAGAAAAATGTGCCAGAACTGGATCTGTAGAAAAAGGAAATAATACACTCCCTACTCAAGGAAATCATCAGCATGGAAGAAATCGATTTGCTCAAAGAAGACAACCATTTTCTAGGTACAAACAATTTTTCTATGGATATTGTTTCTACTGTTCTAACTTTGGTCACAAAGTTGTAAATTGTTCCTTAAGACTTAGACATGAGCAATTAAGATTTCCAAGGAATAAATATCTGCCACAACAAAGAATGATACAACCAAATAACAAACCATCACAGATTGCAAATTGTCAAATTAAGTCTAGAGACATGCAACTAAGGAGGTTAAGAAATAATAAGCAGTCAATGAGTAGACAACGTTGCAACAATAAATTTGACCTATTGAACAATGAGATTGAATGCTATAACTGTCACAACTTTGGCCACAAAGATGCAAACTGCCATCTGAAGAATTACAAAGCAGATCCAAGGATAAAGTTCTTAGATAGAAAGGCCAGCACATGGAAAAGGAAAGATAGTGAAAAATGTGGTCTAGCACTTTCAACTCAAAAACAAAAGGCCTTCAGGAATATAGACAGCGGATGTTCCAAACACATGACTGGAGACAAGGATAAGATTTTGTCCATAAGTAAAAGCAAAAGAGGAAATGTGATCCTTGAAAATGATGAACTAGGTAAAATCAAGGATGGAGGGATGGTGAGTTTGAGTAATGACAAAGGAGATGCTCAGTATGTTCTGCTTGTGGATGGTCTGAAACATAATTTTCTTAGTACAAGTCAAAATTGTGACAGAGACAGTGAAGAAGTGTTCACGTTCAAAGAGTGTAAGGTCAATGTAAACTAAGGAAAAGTGGTGAATAAAGGCATAAGGACAATTAATGATGTTGATATTGAATCCTCCCCTGCAAGTAAAGAAGAAGACACAGATACAATAAAAGAATGTTCAGTTAGCATCAATCCCATGGAAGAAGTAGAAGAAGCATCATGTCATAAGATGGAAGCTGAAGTTTTGAAGGTTGAGAAGTCAAACACCCAAAGCAAGTTATTAAACAGCTCCATGACCTTGGATAAGCTCTTGGATAGTCAGAGATCACCAAATGACAAATCTGGTATTGGATACAACAAGGAAGAAATCAGTACTCCTAAGAAACCTGATACATGTCCTTCGTCTATGAAAAAGAAAAGCAGGTATGAGAGTGGTTGTAGCGGTTTTTTCTTGTGATTGAATATGGTCATAAGAGCCTTGGATTTTATGCATCATGGAAGAAAAATGAAATTGCAGTAATAGAGATCTATGAGAATCAATGGGGAGATCCAAGGGTTGTTTGAAAAGTATGAGCTACAATTACTCAATGTTTCAGTAGGACAACAACATCTTCAACAAAAACATTTTGTTTTACAAAATGATATACATGACATCCTGTAGACATAACAAGAGGAAAGACCTTGTCAAGGAAAGCTAACCTTTTAGGAACACAGGGGGAAAGCAGTTAGAAGAAGAGAGAGAACAGTGACAGGGGGAGTCATCCAGTTATGACTGGAAAAGGTTGATGAAGGAGTCCCAGTAAGAGAGGTGAGCAATATTGAGTCTTCTACAGAGGACACAGTTGAAGATGAAGATGAACAAGTACAAGAATCAGAAGGAGAAGACTCTGGTTTAGATACAAATATTCTACAGGCCTCAAATAAGAGAGTCCATCCTGTCAGGGGGATTTTGTGTTGGTGTAATATCTGATACCTCCTAAAAATACTGCAACAACTCAGGGGGAGCATGTTTTCTTTGAAATTGATGTCAAAGGGGGAGAAAAAGATTGGTCTGGATCGGATGCTACGGTTTGAGTTCCAAACAGATTAGCGCAGTCGTTCAAGGTTGCCATCAATGCCAAAGGGGGATATTGTTGGCATGTTTACAGGTAGAGTGTGCTTGTCATTGATGGCAAGATCAGAGTGTGCAGCGATGGAAAAACATGAACAATGTAAGCTCGGGAGGATTAGCGCGGAGTCACAAGCAGTGCATAGGTGTGCACCAGGGACGAGGTGAACTCATTGAGAGATAGCATACTCAGGTTCTTAGACGGATCAAAGTTTGAGGCCTTTGACACTTAGAAATTATTCCAAGTTAGGAGGATGTGTAAGCTCAAGAGGAGAAGTGACAGTGATCATTGGATCCCATTGAGAATTCCCAATGATCATCAGATCCGAATTCAGATAGGTCAAGTGCACAGATGGAGGACAGATCTCCAGCATTAGATTCGAGTGCAGGGTCCGACCGTCATTGGATCTAAGAGAACCTGCACGTTCTTTAAAGTGAAAGATGAAGTGGGCTTACAAAATCTCAAAAGAATGAGGACCGTCCATCTTCAGGAAGGACACGTGGTCACAGATCATCATTTCTCTAATTGAAAGGTCAAAGCAAGGAAGTTCTCTAACCTTCCAACTCGCGATATGCGAAATCGTGATAAGATCAGGGCCATCAGATATGGAGTAATTACGAAGGAACAATAGCCGTTAGATATGGTGAAGCTGCAAGGTGGATAAGAAAAAGAGTCATCCAACTCTCCAAAATTGTGAAGGAATCCTAGCCGTCCATCGAGGACAGTCATGGATCGTTGGTTCCATAGGACACATAGCGAAAGATCATCGTTTTGCTGACTGGAAATTCAAAGGAGAGAAGTGCTTGTTTGATTGGCGAGTGGTCATATCTCAAGGTCACATCGTCGAAGGATTAAGGGAAGGAGCTAATTGCTAAGCTCCATCTCGGTGTTCACAACTTGGAGTATCGAGACCCTTCATCACAGGAATCACGATATGTGAGATCGTGATGAGATCTGGACCGTCAGATCATTAGAGATCTCAACTGTTGATCAGGCTTGATGAAGTACATAAGTTCACGAAACACGAAGTGCCTTTTGGCGTAGCCTGTGGTCACCGTTGGTGGTCACATGAGGTGAAGAAACTAGCAGTGCTAAGCTCCATCTTGGAGTCTCGACGATCGCGACTTGGAGTGTCGAGACCCTTCATCAAAGGAATTCCGAGATGCGAAATCACAAAATTCAAATTCTGTTTAGCGCTCGGTCACAGCTAGTGGGCATATGAGATAAACGCAAAATCCTGCATATTTAATCCAATGGTGCCTGTTAATTGGAATCTTGATCGAAGGGTTACTGTATCACCTCACAGGTAATTGATCAGTTACGATTCAGTTAGCAGAACCGAATCATGGTTCTTGGACGGTTGGAAATTCAGCTTTTGTGCGTTTTTGCCCAAGAAGATTCAAGGTGTAACCGTAGAGGATGTGGTTAAAAGAAACATGCAGTGACTATGCGTGGTTGGATGTTCTGAAGGAAAAAGGATTTGAACTGTAAGAAAGGGAAAATTACAGTATGCGCAGTGTGAGATAAAACTCAGAGATGAGTAACAAATGAGGCATAGATAGAAGTGAGATGCAGTTTTTTCTTTTTGAGGCTTGAGCGAGCGAAGCAAAGAAAAAGTGGAGTTGTAGTGAACAACCCGATGAGCAGAACCATGGCACAGTGAAGAGCATGCAGAGGCACTGTGCATGGAGGACGAAGAAGGTGCACAGATAGTATAAATATGTAGAACGGAGAAGAGATGGATGCTGCTGTGGAGATCAAATACACATAGGAAATAACATGTTGTGGGCAGGAGATGAAATACATAGAAGAGGCATAATTCATAGAATCAAAATAAGACGCAAAGCATAAAGCGCAACAAAAGCAAAGAACAAAGATGCATAGCTGAGACAATAAAAGAAGGCTGAGGTGCACTTGTAGAGAAAAGAAGAAGATCATAAAGCACAAGAAGATGCAGGCAAAGAGACATTGATACAGGAGAGCACAACAGCATAGCAGAATAGTGACAAGCTTGGTAAGCCAATGACAAATATTGAATCACTGTAATAAGTTTCAGTAGAAAATATTTATAATCAGGGTGGTAGGGAGGTGCTAGGGAGGACTGTTGTCCTTATAGGTTCAAGTGGGTACTTGAACACAGGGAGTTGTAGCTTCCATCTGGTTGCAGACAGAGAAACTAGGGTGGCAGGGTGGTGCAAGGGAGAACTATTGTTCTCTGTTATATAGGTTGGTGCCTGTGTGACTGGAAGTTGGTGCTTCCATCCAGTTGGTGCTGGAACACTCAGGGACTTGGTGCTTCCTTCTAGTGGGTGCTAGAGAAACTAGAGAGTTGGTGCTCTCAAACAAGTTGGTGCTTGTATAAGTGGAAGTAGGTACTTCCATCCAGTCGGTGTTGGAAGACTCATGGAGTTGGTGCTAGAGAAAAAAGAGAGTTGGTGCTCTCAACAAGTTTCAACGTGCAAAATAGAGGTTGTAGCCTCACAATGAGTTGGAGCTCATGTGTATGATAATGTACAGAATGTAAAGATTACTTATCATACCAAGAAGAAGAGGTTTTTACCCTTTATGGGTTTCCTTAGGAAATATTTGTCTCTGTATATTTCATATGTGTGACTAATGTCAAATGTTCTATTGCTTACCTCTCTACATTATTGTGAATGTCATTGACTGCTCTGTAAAGAGTTTAAAATAAGCATAATTTTTTAAGCACGGTAACAACTGATTCACCCCCCCCCCCTCTCAGTTGTCCAACACTTTCTTCGTCTCATTCATTTGGGTTTTAGTCTTCACTTTGTGGCATGGGTATTGGGATTTATTAGCTGAGTTTCCTTTGTAGTCTTAATCAATTGAGCATCCTTACCCTTGTTAAAGCATGAAATAGGAATTAGGTATGGGTTCCCTCTATCCCCACTCCTTTTCCTCCTAGTCGAACAAGGGTTAAGTAGAGCAGTCAAAGCATCCTTAGCTAATGGCTCCTTCAAAGATATATTAATTGGAAATTCTCACTTTATTTCTCATGTATCTTTTGTCAATGTCATACTCATATTCTGTTATGGATATAAAAGAATGGTGGACAAGCTCAAAGAGATCTTGGATCTCTTTTGTGCAACGACGTGCATGATGATAAATTCTTCAAAATCTATTATTACCTACTAGTTTATTACAAAGGCCGAGAAGCAACATATAAATCACATATTCCATTTTTCTATAAAAGATTTTGAAATAGTTTTTAAATACCTTGGGTTTCATCTAGAGACCAATATATACCTCAAAGCTAATTGGTAGTGGCTCATTGCCAAAATTGAGAAAAATTTAAACACTCAGTGAAACATGTGGCTCTTCCATGGTGGACTCTTAGTTCTGGTCAAATACATCTTTGAGGCCATCTCGTTCTACTGGATGTACCTTTCTTGGATCCCAAAATGAATTCTTGAGTGCATCAAGTAGCTCTTCTATCATTTCATTTGGTGAGGATATTGGGAAAATAAAGGTATGTCAATGATATCCTGGAAAAATCTCGCTATCCCAAAATATATGTTTCTAATTATACATACTGCAAACCCTTTTTTTATGTACTATATTATGTTCCCTTAAACCTTGAATTCCCTTAAGAATCCATTAATGTGGATGAAATTTCAGTTCATTTTGGTCTGAATAGTATTGTTGAATAATGGTGCACCTTCCATGCTAGAAGTTTATTCTATAAACACCAACCTATTTTATATTAAATCTTGAAATGCATATGGAAAAGATGGAAGTTTGAGATGGTGATCTAATGGGGAAGAATGAACTCCATAATAATTTCCACAATATCCATTATTTATTGAAATTGATGGTTTTAGAGTGCCCTTTTGTTCTAGTGGAGAGTTATGACATTGCTATGATACCTTTGAACTCAACAAAATTTTGCAACCCATATCTACCAACAATGAGATTGTCTTACATAGCCATCATTGTTGTCTATTGGAGGTTTTCTCTCATCTGGTATATAGTGCAAGATATCAAGTAACTAAGCTAAAATTTACTCGTGTCTTGATTAAACTAGAGGGACAAGTCTAAACATTAGACTTTTTGGATTTTTCCGAGCAATTATCACCAGAATTTGGTGATGCAATTTTCCATTGCTCAAATTGTATTTTTGAATGCATAGATTGATATAGCACCATGAAAACCCCTAATTCATATTGTGCAAACTCAACAAGTGATATATGCAATTCCAACAATTCTTCTAAATTTCTAGCCTGAATTTGAGCAAAACTCATTATAGTAAAAAAAGATTCAAAAATTTAAGCGAAAAATATTATATGTCACTCGCATTTTTCCATGATGACTTAACACTTTTGTAGTTTCTCCTCCTTATTTTTAACATTGTTTTATTAAAAGCAATGAAATTTGGTTTTGCAGTGTGGAATTAGAAAAATATGTTAAGATGATAATCCATATCTTTAAATTGCTTGAAGTGTTGAGGCATGTAAACCACAAATGACATTAAATAATTTACATGGATCTTGCATAATGTTATTTTTATCTGTGAAAAAGGATATTTCACATTATCATATAATAAATGATAATTAAGTTTTAATTATTTTATTAAAAGATAAATGATCAAATAATATGTTATTATATAATGAGAATATTTCATTAAATACGTATCGTGAAAGAGAGAAAAATTATTAAATATAAAAAATTTATTAAATATAATTTTATTAAAAGATAAATGATCAAATAATATGTTACTATATAATGAGAATATTTCATTAAATAAGTATCGTGAAAGAGAGAAAAATTATTAAATATATATTTTTAAATGGTGTTGAGGTATGTAAACAATAAGTGACATTAAATAATTTACATGGATCTTGCATAATGTTATTTTTATCTATGAAAAGGATATTTCACAATAACATATAATAAATCATAAATAATAATTAAATTTTAATTATTTTATTAGAAGATAAATGATCAAATAATATGTTACTTTATAATTAAAATATTTCATTAAATACATATCGTGAAAAAGGAAAAATTTATTAAATATATATTTTTAAATTACTAAACATTACATAATACATGCTTCACAAACTAGCACAATTACTAAAAAACTAAACTTTATGTACTTGAGATGAATCTAACTATCAAAATATTTGTATTGCGTAAACTTTACTAAAAAAAACTTGGATAACAAAATTAATACTATATAAATTTAATTTATTTCATTATAATTTATTTCATTATTGACCAGTTTTGAAAATAAATATATATAAAGCAGTATTATATTTGAGTGGTTATTGTCCTATAAATATGCTTCAAATCAAACTTCAAGAAGGTGGTTACAGGTTTATTGATGAAACACACTTGTTAAACATAGACAATATAGGCTATCAAATGAGCTCTAGCCCCAAGCTCCAAAAAGTGCATATCTCTGCATATCTTTCTAAAGTATATAATCACCTTTTATGTTTTGTAAGTGTATTGTATCTTCAATCTATAAATCTTAAAATTAATTGTTGAAAATGAAATAAGGTTTTACCTTACATTTTTTTATTTTTAAAATTAAAATTGGTTATTGGAAGAGTTTTGACACAAAGCTATGAAGCAATCTATTTATTAGTCCATGCCTCCGGCTAGGGACTATAGTTTTTACTTAGTAGTCAATGGTCATTGACCGCTATTATTTGGTTGTTTTTGGTGATTACAAGGTGCATTTTGATTCTTTTTACAAATTATATGCCAAGGTTCTCTAAATAAACTTATTATTTGAATTTTCCTCCAAAAACATTACATTTTCCTAATTTTCTAAATTCTTCTCTTGAATTTTCTATTGGTTTAAATAGCTTTGATTTGAAATTATTCCCGTGGTATGTTGCAATTTTTTTAAGTTATTTGTCAGAGTTAAAAATTATTTTCTAAAATGAATTATATCATTGACTATTTATGAGGTGGCATTGTAATCCAGGGTTGTGTAGTCCGTGGTTGTAGTCTGTGGGTGTTGCAGATTAGGGGCGTGGCAACCTGCATGCCAATTATGCCATCCTCGTTTTCCTGTTGCTGCCACCATAACAATTTTTTTTTTACTTTACTCAATGTACTTAATGAAATAGAACCTGACTTAGAAGGTCACCTGTGCTCCTATTCCTTCACGCATGGAGGAGATGATTAAGGAATGTTCTCCCAATTATAGTGAGGTAAATGCAAAATTTTGTTTACCCATGGAGGAGATGATTAAGGAACATTGTCCCAGTTATGGTGAGGTAAATGAAAAAGTTCATTTACACATGGAGGAAATTATTAGGGAACATTGTCTTAGTTATGGTGAGGTAAATGAAAAAGTATGAGAAGCCTGGTTGTTAAGAACTTGAATAGATCTGCAAAAATAATCACCACAAATACTGAATACACAATAGATCCACAGAGAAATATAGAAGAACAATATGAAAAATCTCTTTTATTACTATCAAACCCTTGAGGTAGGGAAACACCATACAATGGATCCTATTATGAAAGGGATCATCTCATGTTCACTTGCGTCTTCGAGGGGGCTTCCTCTTAATGAGCTTCAGCTCCAAACACAATATTTATCGTCATCTCCCATTACATTGCTTGAACCCCTTTATATAGTGCTACCATCACCTAAGAACATTCTAGAGGAGGAATATTCTAGAAGTAGAACCTTCTAAGAAGTCCTCTTACATTTATTATATCTAACTACCATAGTGGGCTTTATTTAAT
>ML799372.1:48073-64368 GCA_009831015.1 Picea engelmannii | reverse complement strand
TGTCCAATTTCTCATGTGAACCCCACATGGAAGATATCGGCACCCAATAACCAACTGAAAATGATGCTCCCAATACTGACACCTATCATGTGGATCCAAATAAGAATATCCATCCACATAGTGGGAGATGATCAAAGATGAATATCCCACTACCTCGCTAGCTACCATACAAAATCCCGTGAATCTCAATATTATATTAAATTAGACTCCAATTTAGATTACTAGTTGATTACCAGTCAGCCTTCATTCGTTCTGCAGTCGATCGTCTCATACCTACAATCTGACATCTTTTTCGGTTGACTTTCTATTGGTATCTTCAAATTCTACTTTACCCGGTCAAATAACTCAACCTTGAATTTATTGTTGATCCACCTCGACTTAAACTTGTTATCGATCCACCTCGACTTAAACTTGTTATCGATCCACCTCGACTTCAATCGTCATTTGATCCACCTCGACTAGAATTTCACAACAAAGAATATAACAACCCAAAAAATATGTTCTAAGTAAACGAGGAATTATTCAAGCGGATTCGTGTAAGGGAGGAGCTGAAAAACTATTTTAAGCAAAGGGACTTTGTTTTCAATAGGAAAAATTCCTCTACTTCGTGAACAAGTTGAAAAGGTGAGAAGATTGTTGCAGTTTTTACTGAGGTTCGATAGGCCTAGAATGTCAGAGATAACATCAAATTCCAATTTGATATGGTTATGTTGGCATTTCTTTTCAAAATGGTTTTCATGGATTTATTAATAGCTTCAATTTGACCATTTTCCTGAGGACGGTAAGGAGACAGGTGCTCTTTCCTAAAGCCTAGTTTTGATGCTAACTTAGACATCATGCGGTTCTAGAAGAGACTTCCATGATCAGTGAAAATATCTCTGAGAACCCTGAACCTAGATATGCCCTAATTAAACACGAAAAGTGTTATGGTTTCACCATCATTAGCGAACATAAGCATGGCTTCTACCCACTTCGTAAATTCATCAATGACCACTATGATATATTGATTCCCCCTAGATGAAAATGGTTGGCATTTCATAAAGCATACCCCACACTTTGTGAAGAGCAAGATGTGTGTGCATATTTTTAGTAAAGACTTAGAAAGGGTGACATTTCTTGACTGCTTTGATGCAATCTCTAAATATCATTGGCCATAAATAGCCAACACACAAAATATTTTGGGTTGTTTCCAACTCTGATAAGTGATCGCCACATGCTCCACTATGGAAGCCAGTAAAAAATAACTCTACTTATTCACGATTCAGGAAATGAAGAAGAAATTAGTCTACCCCTCATCGATACAAAGTGTTGACGATAATGAGACAATTCCTTGCTAGGTTACGAATCCATCATTGGTTGTTTCATGAGAAATGTGGAGGGAACTTCAAAGTCTGGAGATATATAATAATATATCCATACCAAGGATCAAACGAAGAGATGAGGAATATATGCTCATCTGGAAGTGACTCAATAATTTTTTTATTCTCATTCTATATTGGGAACTTCGACATTAGTTCGACGAAGACTAAAGACTACTTGGATTTGGTTGAAGAAAAATCCAAATCAAACTTCTGAATAAAAACAATCCACTTGCCGCACTTCCTGCCAATTATTCTCCGAGTCAAAACATATTGAATATGGTTAGCGTTAGTGATGACGATCGTCTTACACAATAGAATATAATTTCAAAGACACTGAACAACAAGAAATGTTTCTAAGTCTAGTTTCTTGACGTGTGAATACTTTAGTTCCAGACCCATCAAGGTGTGAATCAAATAATAGATGGCATGCTCTTGGAGCTTATCATCCTCCTAAGATAACACCATCTCGATTAAAGTTTTGGTTGTTTCCAGATAAAGTAGGAAATCTCTATTATAATCTAGAGGACTAAGCAGGGGAGCCGAAACTGTATTTATCTTCAATGCATTGAAAGAACAATGTACCAACTCTTCCCAATAAAATGGAACCCCCTTCCTCAAAATGTGAATAAATCCCTTCGTAATATCAACATTTTTTGGTACAAAATGCTAAAGGAAATTTTCCTTTATTTGTAGGCTCTAAAGTTGAAGCACTATGTGCAGGGGAGGAAACCATGTTATTTCATCATCCTTCAAAGAATAAACCATGATCCATTTAGTGGAAAAGATAAACCCCAAGAGATGTCTTGAGTTTACACAAAATATACACTTATGTGGATTTAGATGAATTCAATAGCAATGACATCTTTCAAAGACAAGATGGAGGTGTAAAAAATGTAGCTCCCTTTTATGAGAGTGAGCTATAAGGTCATTTAAGTAATCCTCCACTACATGTTTAAGGTCATGGAAAACAAACATCATGGCACATTGAAAAATATCTCTAGAATTTTTAGGCTAAAGGGAACCTTTTTGTAAGAAAAGGTTCCCCAAGGACAAATAAAATCAATCTTATGTTGGTCCTTGGGTTGGATTTGTATCTAGTTGTAACCATAAAATCTTTCCATAAAATAAAATATTTCACTTCCTATGCACTCATCGATTATCTGATCTATAAATGGCATAGGGAAATTTTCTTTAGGAAAAACCTTATTCGAATCATGAAAATACATGAACACTCAAATAGTTCCCTGCTTCTTTTCCACTAGAATGAGAATGGATACCCATTCTGTCAATGGGACTGGATAGATAAAGCCTTCTTTGAGTAGTTTCTATACCTTATCCTTGATGGCTACTTCTTTCCTTGGGTTAATCGGTCACAATTTATATCGAACAGGTTTAGTGTTTTCGTAGGTTTGAGTCTCGTGTTTGAAAATCCAAGGACCTATGCCATGAATTTACTCATACGACCAGGAAAAAACATCACAAAATTCCTTAAAAAGTGTTTTATACTGGTGAATTTTATCTTGAGAGAAATATTCCCTGATAAACAAGTTTTCCAAAATATCAAGGGTTTTAGAAATGTTGATCGTAATAGTCTCTGATATATTTTCCATATTTCCCTCAGCATAGACACCATGTTTTTCTAAGGGTTCACTATATGACAAACATTTCTACTCAAAGTTGACCTAAATTCTCCTCCTTCCACACGACTTATCTCTGAGAGGAAATACAATTGATGATGCATAACCTCCTAAGGTCTTTATGATCCAGTTATTACCTCTATAATAGCTTCGTCTGAAGGAAATATGGTATAAAAAAGGTCTTGGAAAGTTATATAATTATGAGCCCAAATGGGATCTGGAAACTTATTTTTCTCCTCCGTCATTGAAGGAGTTTGATCTGAGTCCACAGTGGCTTGTTGGATAGCTTGATAAGTGACCTCAACTATAGAAAGTGGCATAACCATCCCAACATGTGCATGACCTTCTAACAATTTTTATGGCAGGGGTAACACCCATGGATCTTATATATACGATGTTTTGAATGAAGAAACTCTTGTAATAGGAGTTGGGTAACTCGACTTTTGATAGTCGACTGAGGTGGCATGAGTACAAGACACCAATGCTGGGAAATTAAAGGTTCCCATAAGCAAAGGAAACATTCCAACATTGATACTCTTAGTTGTTGACTAAGAGTTTTCAATCCAAGGTAATGTGGATCTCGGATTTTCCACGGAGCTAGAGTGGTTAAAAGACATCTAATTGATATTTACAGTCCTCCCCTCATTGGGAAAACATGAAACTCAAAATATCTATGAGACGATAGTCGTCATCGTGTAAGTCCAAATCCTTCCCAATAAAAAAATTTATTCTAGGGGTGTGTCAACTACCTCTACTTCTATGGAAACCAACTTTCCTCCTAAATGGACGAGAAAAGAGGAAATAAGCATGTGTGGTCTAAAATATCGTTCGTTTAAAGTGGTTATCAAAGTGGGAGAAGGTGCAAGCTCTAGAGAGCCAATAGCTTTCCAAAAAAACAAAGACATGACACATGTCAAATATCCTTCATCAACAATAGTCCTCCAGATCATGTGTTTCACATATACAACGTTAATCTATAAGGTTACAAGATAAGGAAGTTGAAGCTTCACTTTGGTAAATTCAAACTTCATAGTGAGTTGGTTAGAAGCATCCACCACTTCTATCGTGGATAACGATGTGGTGTGTTGTGCAGGGTAACTTTGAAGCATCTCTAAAGTAGATATCGCACACAATGTTTGAGATAAATCCTAAACAATGGAATAGTTGGGTGTATCACAATAATTAGTTTTTTGCGACACTCTCTTGTACACACCTTTTGGTATGTGTGACATTGTTTTCTTTTCAGGTTTCTCTATGTGGAGAGGTCCCTACAGATCTGAAGTTTCTTTATCTTTCAATGTCGAATTTTTTTATTCTAGGGGTGCGTCAACTACCTCTACTTCTATGGAAAATAGCTTTCCTCCTAACTGGACGAGAAAAGAGGAAATAAGCATATGTGGTCTAAAATATCATCCGTTGAAAGAGGTTAACAAAGTGGGAGAAGGTTCAAGATCTTGAGAGTTGTTGATGCTTGAATCCATTAGGACCAAAACGAAAACCTTACGAGGATGTAAATTGACTTGCGTTTTTATAGAGGTGGTACTCCTCTTTACTTTAATATTTTATTGGGATTCTAGATATTCAAAATATGGGACTTGACAGAAGTTCATCGTGGTAATCAAAGAAATATGAATATTGTAAGAAATATAAACGGAAAATGTTTTTTTTTTTCTTTTTTAAATAAAATTCCTAAGAATGGACCAAGAACCACACACATTCACATATTTAAAGAAAACATGAACAATTTCTTCACATCCATCATAGTTTAAAATAAATATTTCTGATCACATAAAAATAAAAAAAAGATGATCTGCATGCATGCATAATAATAACATTGAAGCCTAGTCTCCAAATTTGTGTATTTAACAATGACTGCTCTGTATCCCTAGCAATCGCCTTCCTGCTTTGACCCCCTCTCTTGGCCCCCCATGGATTTGATGGTCCCGGATCCAGATCCCCCCCGGACTTCCTCAGCAAGGTCGTAGATTTCAAGGTTCTAGTGGGTTCGTTGGGTACTCCTCCCACGTGCCTCAGCACCTACCAGTTCGTGAAAAAACTAGAACAGATCCTTGAAGTGACGATCCCATGTATTGCAGTGAAAAGAAAGGCTCTCTCCTTTTCCTCTAGAGCACTTGTAGGTCAGTTCATGGGGTTATGGACTTCACTGCATCAGATTGATCTTTGGATTGAGTAAAACTAGCATCCTTTGGTTCAAGGTCGCATGAATCATTTATTTTGTGGTAAGGGATTCTATATCTTTTACTTTGAGCAAAAATAAGATAGATATCTCATTCAGAAATGGTCCTTACTTCTTCATCTTAAGAGGGTTATACTTAAATAAATGGACTCCATATTTTGACCCAGAAAATGACATCCCCTCAGCTTTTCCGGTTTGGGTGAAACTTCCCCACTTTCCTTTTCACTGTTGGGGTGACCAAGTTCTTAAACGTATAGGCGATTCTATGGAAAAATCCATTGACAAGACTGAAGCTAAAACTAGTCTATACTCCTGTGCTAGGATTTGTGTAGAAGTAGATCTATGAAAAGGGGTCCTGGAGGCAATCAAGTTAAAGCTAGATGACTAGACCTATATTCAGAAGCTATATTATTAGCAAATCCTATTAAAATGCAAGTCCTATCATGAATATGGTCATTTTCTAAAATATTTCCCCAGTAACAAACAAACTCAAGAAGTTGATGCAACACAACAAGAGGAAGGTTGGCAGCAGGTTAGGAATAAAGCCAATAACGTCAAAGGATCAGGCTCCGGTCATGGCACCACAAGGTATATCCCCAACCCAGGTCCCTCTCGTCAACACCCTCCCCCCAAATCCCCCCCAAAAAAACCATTCTCAACCCCTCCAACATCCCCCTCTTTGCCAACCAAAACTCCTTTGAACCGCTTGTTGAATTCTCTTCAAAGGAAAATCCCCCTTCCACGCTTGTGTTGGCCCCTATCTCCTTATTTTCCCCATCTATAGATAGAATAGCAGAGGATTCATATGAATATGATCCCTCCAAGGAAGACACACAATAAATGGAGCAACAAGTAAATGAAGAACCCCTCTCAAAATCACAACACAATCAAGAGGAGGAAGAAGGAGAAATTCCACCAGAAAATACTAGAAAATCGGGTCGAATATCAAATAAGGAAGTCAGAGAAGAAACAAATTCAAAATAAAAGGCATAAGACAAGCAACAATCTATAGAAAAATCCATGTACACTTCAACACGAAAAGGAGGCACTAAAGGATTGGACTACCCGACTCACGGTAGTCGGGCTTCCTCCACCCCCCGTCAATGAATATTCTCTCCTGGAACTGTAGGGGATTTGGCAACAAATTTAAGTTGAATCTCTAAGAGATCTCAAAAATATGGCCAACCCCTTAGTAATCCTCCTCCAAGAGACCAAAATGGAGGCATCAACTATTCTAGAAACAACAAAAAAAATCTTCAAAATAACAACTGGAGCAACTATAAGATCTCAAGGAGCCTCTAGACACATAGAAACTCTTTGGGACAATTAAATCTGGACTCTCAAGGTACCTCTAGGAACTCAAATTTGGCTTCTAACTGTTCTTAAAAATAAGGATAATAGTAATAACATCTCAGTAGTCAATGTCTATATTCCCAACTCATACAAGGAAAAAATAGCTTGTTGGAACTCCCTTTCCCTGCTCAAAAATACCATTGATCTCTCCTCTTGAATAATAGGTGGACATTTCAACACTCACCTCAATTCAGGGGGAAAAAAAGGAGGCAGCAAAATCAAAGACCCCTTCTCAGAAAATCTAATTGATTTAATCATAGATTGGGATCTGCAGGACGTCAAATTGTCCAAAGGAAAGTATACGTGGAACAATAGATTATGTAGCCTCTGCCATATAGCAGCTCATCTAGATCACTTCCTCATCAGAAACAATTTCCTTCTTTCTCCCCAATACATCTCCTCTCTTATCCTCCCGTCCTCCGTTTCTGATCACAAGCCAATCTGTCTAAACTTCAAAAATCCTCAAAACTTCGGCCCCCTCCCTTTCTGTTTCAACCATCTCTGGATCAAAAACCTTGTTGTTGGTCCTAAGGTTTGCACCTGATTGCTAAAGGGAAAAGGTAGGCTACCTATCAATTTTGGAATGGTTATTCTTTAATAAGTTGGTTTTGTTGGTCAACTTAAGAATAGGTTTTCAAAGGTGGTACTCTGGTTGGACATGCCATACAATATAAAAGTAGGTTCTCCTTTGCTAATGGCATGGATATTAAATGACAATTGAGGGTATCAAAAGAAAAACACTGCCAATAACAACAAACAATGTAATGAATCACTTTTTGTGTGAAAAACTAAGACCTAAAATAATATCTCAATACTTAGAAAAACATCTTGATGCAAATGATTCAACAGGTTGCAAAAATAGTGGATATTCCGCTTAACAATAGCTGTATAATCATCATAATCATCAAAAGATAAAGTAAAACAATAGTTGAAAGAATAAGGAAACGTACATTGCACATATCACAAAATCTGCATTCAAGATCGGAATCAACACATAAGGATTTGAGTAAGAGAACACAATTGTCATCAACACATATTCACTAGGTATAAAAATTTACAATTAACTGAGCAGGTCCAATTCTTTTGTTTCTTCTACTTTCCTTCCAAAAAATCCCAACCCTTAAAAAATACAAATACTACACATTTATCAAAGTTGTAGAGGTCCCCGTCCACCTAGGACTAAGACTTAACTCTAGAATACTATGTGTAGAACCAATTATTCACCTAACTAAAACATTTGCATGGAGTACAACTTGTATACTTTGCACTGGACTTAATAAACAAGAGTGGTTCTTATCACACAAAAAATACCACTCATTTATTTAATCTAACGGAATCATGGAATTGATCAACTAAAAATGTCTATTGTCTCTGAGACTGAACTAATGCATGCGCTGAATGAACTGAAAGACTAGGAGTGACAGAAAAAATTTATGTATTGAGTATTGGCATGCACGTGAGTTTTTTGAGGCCTCTAGAGGGAAACTATTTGCCTGAGAAGATCTTCACACTACCCAATTGAGGAAGAGGTAGATCATCTGAAGTGTTCTGGAACTAATCTGCCTCGATCTGGGACCAATACTTAACTATTTGTTTGTAACAAAGAATTCAAAAGATAAGCGTACTTCATTTCGACTCATCAGATGCCATATGTACTTCTGAAATGATTTTTTGGAAAGGTCTTCGACCCAATGGTCATGGAGGGTGATGTGGGTTCAAGCATCCAATAGGAGATGGTACAAGTGGATGTGGATTACGTGGATGCAGATGACATGGAGAGAGGAATCGAGAATGTGAGTGGAGGTGAGTGAAGGTGACGTGGAATGACATGTAGGTAGGAGGTGATAGGTGGCGCATGGTCAGAGGAGGGTTATATACAAAGGAGGTGACAAGAGTATGAGTGGAAGACAGGTGTAAGGTTGTGACAAGTGGGAGTAGTGAGTGGAGGACAGATGGCGCATGGTGAGAGGGGAAGTATCGGGAGGTAGTCTGGCATGATTCCCCAAGGGGGTAGGCCTTAATTTGATTAGAGAGGGGAGGGTCCAAAATTGTGAGGAGGGTCCATGTTAGGTGGGCCTGAATGCGGGTAAACCACTTTTCCGAAACCCCCCCCNTGGAGATGTGAGTGGGAGTTAGGCACTCCACAACAATTTTTTTTCTCCACGTCTTTGAAACCACGAACGCACAAGAACCATTGATCTGACCCAATTGTTGGATCTTCACCGTCGATCATGTCAACTTGTTGTTTGCATGTATTTTGAGTCTGACATAGCATGTTTTGATTCACTGCTAGCTTCTACAGAAGCTTACTGATATTTAAATGGATTTGTCGAACCTAGATATCTCCTGCACACACACAAAAGACTCAGTGGACCTGTTACATGCTCCGTTAGTGGTAAAATGATGATGAGTATTTGAAACTCAAAACAAAACATGCGATCCCTTTTCAAGAAATAAAATAGATGGTGCAAAATAAGTACAGACGAGCAAGGGTCATGAAGTTGAATGAAGAAAAAATGGAGGATAATCTAATCAAGCAACCACAAAACTCATAATTGATGGATGGATAGGGTAAAGGACGGAAACCGACAAGGGTGCAAACCTAGGTTACAACATTGTCTCCAGCTGTGGATAGCGCATCCCTGTGAGGTGTTGAGAACTGTAGATAAGTTCCTAGGATTAAACAACTTTTCTCACCTTCCATCACTTGACTATGTTTCTGTCTTCTATCCCTGTGTATCTGCTACTGTCCCTCAACCATGCATTTCTTTGAATTGAAAACTGCAACTACACCCCAGTGCCTTTGTTGGGCTATGCATTCTTTATTCACACGCAACTAACTAACCAAATGAAAAAATAAAAGGAAATCATTTACAATACAAGAGGGACTTTCCCTCATCCTTAAAAAAAATAGTGTTTTAGGAAGCACCCATTTACTAGGCCTCCGAAGATATCTACATCATTTAGATTGTGCAAGATAAAAAAAAAATTGTCCAGAACTTCAATCACCTTAAAAGGGCCAAACCAAAGGTTTTCAAACTTACCATGTTTGGACTTGTCATCCATTTTGGAATCCCACCTCAAGACCATGTCACCTTTTTGAAAGATCTCCTTGGTTTTCTTTTCAAAGGTTGATTTGATCTTGTTTTGGTATGCTTCTGTCCTCTGATCCAATGCTTCTCTCTTTTGTTGAAATTCTATAATCTGGAAGATTCTCCTTTGGATGTCATTTGGCTCTTGAATCTCTTCCTATAAGAATTTTAGGACTGGTATACCAAGATGAGTGGGAAAAAAGTGTCTATGCCATAAACAAGTTTAAATGGAGAGGTTCCCAAAGACTTCCTGGTGATGATTCTATCGGCCCACAAAGCACACTTGAGTTTAGAGTCCCAAGATTTCTTGTTTTCAGTCAACAAATTCTTGATAATCACGATGATATTTTTATTTCATAATTCTACCAAACCATTCCCGTGAGGGTAATAGGGTGTGGAATGTGTCAAGGAAATGTTATGAATGCCACAAAATTCAATCATGAATTTGGACTTGAATGCTTGGGCATTTTCTGTCACAAGCTTGTTGGGGCAGCCAAATCTGGAAAAAATATTAGTTTCCAGGAAATTCATGATCACCTTGTTAGTGGCATTCCTAGTGGGCACAACCTCGATCCACTTGGTGAAATAGTCCATGGCAGTGAGAATCCACCTATGTTTCCCACTGGAGGGTGGGTTTATCTCACCTATGAAGTCTAACCTCCATTGTTGAAATGGACCATTGGCAGCGATAGGTTTTAGGGGTAGGAATATTAAATTTTGTTTTCCTGCAAATATCTGACATTCATTACAGGCCCTGATAGTAGAAAATACATCAGAGAAAAGGGTGGGCCAGTAGTACCATGCCCTTAGGATATTGAGAGATGTGGCCTTCTAGTTTTTGTGTCCTCCACATACTCCTCTATGCATTTATGTTGTGACTTGTCCTGTTTCATTTTCATCAAGGCATTTTAACAGGATGCCAGCAGGATCTCTCTAATACAAGCTCTGGTTTGAAATGAAGAATTTGATAGACTTCAATTTGAGAGACCTAGCCTTTGTATTCCTGACATCTGGTGGACATTTCAAATGCTGTAGAAAATAAATGATGATTTTATACCAAGGTGAAGAGGAGTAGTTTTCAGATACCTGTAAGCTGCCTTGTCCAGGATGTATGAGGGGCATGTCTAATTGGGTGAATATTTGATGCAATTATAGCACCTTACAGTTTGATTCTGACAACAACTTGGCAAGTCTTTGTCCCTTGATCAACTTAGTGGGATGTATGTGTAGGTCATACTCCAATAGTTTGACAATCCACTTCCCTCATTTTCCCTCACTGTCTGGTTGGATTAGAATCTCTTTGACACTACTGCTAGGAACAAAGGTTGTTATGCCAGACTGTAACACATAAACCCTGAAGGCCTTGAGTGCTTTGAACAATGCATAATATTGATTTTCTAGTATATCATACTTCATATCAACATCCCAGATATCTCCTCTAAAAAATTCTATGGTTTGTTCATGCCCTTCTTCATTTTTTTGCAGTAGCACAACAACAATGGTATCCTCTGAAGCAAAAGAGAAGATGAAGAAATATTTGGTATAATCAAGGTTGCCTAATACAGGGGCTTCAACTAAATCCCACTTGATCCTTTGGAATGTTGATTTTGCCTCTAGTGACCATTTTATCACAACATCTTTCTTCAACATGTTAGTGATGGGCTTCATAATTTCATCAAAATTTGGCACAAAATGTCCGAGGAAGTTTATCTTACCAATAAAATACTGGAAATCCTTTTTATTTCCAGGAATATCAATCTCTTGAATGGCACAAACTCTCTTTGGATCAATTTTTATACCTCTTGCTGATATGATGTGGCCCAGGAGCTTTCCTTCTGGCATGGAAAAGTGAGACTTCCTAGGATTTAGAGATATTCCATATCTCCTGCATTTCTTGAAAACCTGCTCCAGATGTTGCAAATGTTCATTATCAGACTTGGAAAAAATGGTGATGTCATCCAAGTATATAACCATAAATTAGTCTTTTTCCCCCACTAAAGCTATGTCCATGGCCATCTAAAAAGTGGCCCCTGTGTTCATCGGCCCAAATGACATCTTGTCATACATGAATGTTCCCCATGGGGTGGTGAATGTTGTTTTTTGTTTATCTTCCTCACACTGTTATCTAGTTATAACTAGAGTATCCATCTAAAAAGGAAATTTTGTGTGCACCTTCCACCCTCCGTAAAATATGATCCATCTTGGGGAGGGGGTAATTATCCTTCAGAGAACACTTGTTGATATTTCTAAAATCAACACACAAGCGTATCTCCCCATTTTTCTCTTTACAGATACTAAGTTGGCCACCCAGTTTGAGTACCTCAACGGTACAATAATCTTGGAATACAACATTTTTTTTAGCTCTTTCTCAATTATGGACATTAACATGGGATTAAATGGCTGAATATTATGTTTGAATGGCTTGGATCCAACCTTTAAAGGGATCTTGTGCTAGATGATGTCAGTGTCAAATGTCTTCAGATCTTCATAGGACCATGCAAAAATGTCAGCAAAATTCTTTATGAGACTGACATAGATGTCCCTATGTAGATATTTCTTTGGACAACTTGATGATCTTGGGAATCTCAATGGTCCCAATATTACAATATGTTATCTCTTCTTTCTGATTCTTCATGGCAATTCCTATGTAGACATCATTACTCTCAAACAACCTTTCCAATGGCACTAGTCCTCTTGGAATGTGATTGGTTTTCATCTCCACAATATCATGACCAACTAGTGTCTTTAGCAGATGATATGTTTGTTGATCTTCTAATTCCTCATTTTCACCTTCTTGACTTTCTTGATCAATTGAGATATTGGAGAATTCATCAACGGTGTGTAGAAATCTTTGCAGCTCTAGATCATCACTAAAGACTTGCCAGTGATTTATGTTTTCTGGTATGGTTGTTCTATGCCTGATTTCCACCTGATATTTAATATTTGGGCCAATGAGAGGCCTGAAAGTGTTGGAAGCTAAGGCCAGGGAATCATCCTTCTGATTCTGCTCTCTGGGAATGAAGTAAATGTTAAATGCTAGAAAAAGACTATCGATCAGATCCCATACATGGTTTATGTATTGCTTGAGCCTCTATTGTTTATCTTGATAGATTTTCCTAACTTGATTTATGATTAACTCAAAATCACCAAAAAATGTTAGATAATCAATGACCGTGTCTTTGGCATTCCTCAATCCTAGCACCAAAGCTTCATATTCAGTTATATTGTTAGTAGTTTCAAACTCCAGCTTATAAGAGAGTGTTATTACCTCTTCTGAAGGGGAAATGAGGAGTACACTTGCCCCTGATCCTTCCTTTGATGAAGAGACATTGAAATACATCTTCCATACTTTTTTTTGTTGATCTGTCAGTGGTTGACCTTTGCATTGGTTAACTGATATTTCAGGTTCATCATTATTTAAATGAAAAACAGATGAACAAATCTCATCCTCAACAACATAAATGGGGTGATTTCTTGGGTTTTGATGGTCACTGACAATGTAGTCTAACTTTACCTCTCTGTATATCCTCCTATGTTCACCTCCAAACACAGGGATGGTGGCATAAGTGAGGTCCATTTGTAGTGATCCTCCAACCTTTTATCCCAAGTTCTGGATAAGAGCATACCAAACTTTGGGGGAATGTCAGCCAAAAAAATATTCATCACTACACTCTTCATTGGTAACTGTGCAAAGGAAACCACCATATCCTTTATCATTCCCAAATATTTTACTTTATTAGAATCAAAGGAGTACAGGTCTTGGTAAGGTTTGGTGATCTCTAGACCAAGTTCTTCCATAACAACTTTGGGCATGACATTGTGTGAGACTCCCGAGTCCATAAGATAGTTATTCGAGATATTTTCATGGACATTTAAGAATATATAGAATGGTGGATAAGAATCATATCCATCCTCAATGTGTGGACCCATAGTAATGGCTAGGTTTTCATTCTGCAAATTGATTACATCGAAATATACACTAGGAGTTGTTGGTTGCAGAACTTTCATGATAGATTTTTCGAACGGTTCATTCTTCATCAGTTTTGTCAAAGGCACATGGATCTTGATCTTGATCAACTCATGTTCTATGCTAAAAGAGGTTGGTGGAGTATCATCTTCATTTATTTCAGGGGCTACATGCTTAGATGAGAGAGGTCGCTAAGTTTTAGATAAAATACCTTTATTTGGATTAGTCTTGGGAGGGAATTCAGTCTGTTTGTTTTGATTAGAGGTAGTGGCTTTGGGATCCCCTACTCTTTTCCTAAAATCATATTTCTTCTGGGGTTGGCCTTGAATAAATCCCTCTTCCCCTATCTTATTATCAAACTGATTTGATAGTTTTTCTACCTTATATTCTTGCTATGTTAGGTGGCTGGTATAATAATTTGTTTCATTGAAAATCACAGTAGTATCATCCACGACCTCACTATATGCATCCATCTCCTCAATCTGATTGTTTTGAAAAGGTAACACTACCCTTTGATCATCAACATTTCTCCTTTATCTTTGCATTATTTGAGGGGCATCATTAGGCCTTCTAAATTGATTTCGATTTTTATTTCCAGCCCATTGAAAGGATCTATTTGGATGTTTAGATTCCCATTTCATCTTATCTATTTCAGATGTCATATCCTTCAAATTTTTGGTCATTTCATCAAGTTTGGGATCAGACGTGGCTGGGTTAGAGGAGGTAGGGGAATCTTCTCTCTATTTATTCTTTTCTTTATTATATATAGTCTTTAACCTATCTGATGCCAAAATATTAGATTCAACCTAAATGGATGCTTCCTGCATGGACAACAGTGTGGTGGATCTTCTCTCCCTCAACAGAAGGGAGAAATCTGCATCAAATACATTGGCATAAGTGATCTTGGCAGAGGCTTCAGTTTGTTTGATCTGATCTAGGATTCTACCATACATCTTATTGAATCTCTTGGTGAATTCTGAAATAGATTCACCATTATTTAGATTTAGAGCCCCAAACTTAGTGATGTAGTAGAGATAATCTATCCTATCTCCCCATTGTTTTATGAAATTTTCATCCAACACTTCAATATCTACAATGGAGGGTGGAGGGAGAACCCTCAACCATTTTCTGACTTCCCAATCCAAACTCTTCAAAAACAACCTCATCCACACATCTGCATATTCAATTTTAAAGTTGTCGTCAAAGTTATAGAAGGCTACCAAATGTTCCTCAGTAGTAACCCCACCTTCCCCATTATACTTGGGTAAATATTTCATGTAATATGTGGCTAGAAGGGCATGTAAGCCTACAAGCAGAACTAAGGGTGCATATCTGGCAAAAATTATGACATCCATCATGTTAGCAACAACCATGGCTCGGGTAACAGGAATCTGATGATTTATGGGAGCTACAGGGGTGGATGATGGTCTGGGTGATGAGGTAGAGTTGGGATTTGAAGATGTCTGAGGTTCCTTGGAATTATGATTCTCAGGGCTAGTGAATCCAAGATGCTTGTGATGATGAAGAGAAGTAGACTCTTTGTGAATAGATTTTCCCTTGAGGGGGGAAGTATATCTCTGAGCTATGGTGGATTTACTTAATATCCTTTCTAGATCAGAAACTACTGTGTCCTTCTCAGGGTGATGATGAGCCTTGGTGGATTTATTGTGTTTAGATTTGGATCTGTTGAATCCTTTTCTGGGTGCCAGTATTTCTATTGTAAATTATACTTAGTGGAGTCACCAGGTGAAAGATGACAGTCTTTTTGTGTTTGATCTTTGTTCACCATCAAAGGTCAGAGCTAATTAATGCCATTCTCCTAGGGAAATATATTTTGTCACTTCGTTCTCTGATAATGGCGCCAGAATATGTTGGTCCTAAGGTCTGCACCTGACTACTAAAGGGAAAATCTAGGCCACCTATCAGTTTTGGAATGGTTATTCTTTAATAATTTGGTTTTGTTGGTCAGCTTAATGATAGGTTTTCAAAGGTGGTACTTTGGTTGGACAGGCCATGCAGTATAAAAGTAGGTTCTCCTTTGCTAATGGCATGGATATTAAATGACAATTGAGGGTATGAAAATACAAACACATCCAATAACAATAAATAATGTAATGAATCACTTGTTGTGTGAAAAACTAAGACCTAAAATAATATCTCAAGACTTAAACAAACAGTTGGATGCAAATCATTCAACAGATTTCAAAAATAGTGGATATTTCATTGAACAATAGCTATATAATAGGTTTCATAATCAACAAAAGATAAACTAAAACAATATTTGTTGAAATTACTAAGACAACTGAGAGGGGGGGGGTGAATCAGTTGTAGTTGATCTTAAACAATTTTAAATATATTAAGACATTATTAATCTTTATTCAAGTGATCATCAACAATATACAGCATATGGACAGTAAAAGTAAAGAGCATCAGTCACACATAAGATATACACAGAGACGGATTTTTCACGAGGAAACCCATAAAGGGAGAAAACCTCTTCTTCTTCGAAATGATAGGCAGTCTTTTAGGGTTTGTACATCATCTCTAATTGAGCACCAACTCAATGTGAGGCTGCTACCTCTGTTTTACAAGCTGCAACTTGTTTGAGAGCACCAACTCTCTGGTTTCTCTAACACCCACTAGAAGGAAGCACCAACTCCCTTAATGTTCCAGCACCAACTGGATGGA
>ML799372.1:14756-29971 GCA_009831015.1 Picea engelmannii | reverse complement strand
CTCTTAGCACGCAACTCCTTCCTCCTGACCATGTTCTCCCCTTCCTCCTCCCCATGCCATCCCCTCAGCTTCCTATCCTCCCTATTAAACCCACGATGCTTCACTTGTACTCTATGATTCCCTTCCTTACTACCATGGCATCACATTCCTCGCCCATCCGTCTGTGAACTCCAGTCGGCTTGTGGGAAGTTTTGGTTCCTTGTTCCATCAAGTGTATGCCAATACTTCCTCCCTCACAATTGTGGCTTATCCTTCTTTCTCTCAGTGCCAATACAATGAAACACAGGGCACTCATATTGGATCATGGTCTACTTTCTTACCCTGCTTATCCCGTCAACATTATTCACTTCAACAATGATTTTCAGACCAACCCAATTATGTGCCATCTCGCCAACATGTGGTGAAGATCCATAGCTCCTTGCTCCTGCCTGATGTTCATATCGGAGGAACTGAAGGAGCAATGCATCTCATTGCGTGTGGATGTCAGGTGTGTAGAAGAGAGAACATACTCTACACTTAGATAATTTCAAAAGGAAAACTAGGGGTTGTGAGATGAATTGGCTAATATGCAGGCTCAACTGCACCAACAAGAACTTCAGCACAATCATGAACTTGCAATTTCTCTTTGAGGAATCAACAGAAATAGAAGGAAATTGGAGCATTTGCACAAAAATTGGAAAATCCTTTCAATCATCCTCAACAACCAGTGAATTCTAAGGACTCAGTTGGGTCAAGGCTCCCTTCAACCTTCCATTTAGCTGCAAGCAGTGAACACCCCTTGGCTCCTCCTGCGCTAGCGCTAGTTCCTGTCTGGCCAAATCCAACTGAAGGAATTCATCATCTAGAGGTGAATCCAGCGACACTTCCAACATATCCTTAGGAGGATCCAACATTTTTCCAAAATAATTAGTCATGTTTTTCAATGAATTGCAATTTTTTGTTAATTTTGCACATTTTTGTAGCCATTTTCACATGGAAAAATAACAGTTGCCTTTGGAATGGTTGTAAAAACATCTTTAGTATTCAATAGAAAGTTAGTTTTTTAGGAGAAGAGAAGAGATTCCACTACTCTTCCATATGTATTTTGTGGAAACTTTTACTCATTTTTAATATATAAAATCCCAACTGTTTCTGTTAAAAAAAAAAGATCTCTGAAATCGACAGACATCTGGATTTCCCCGGTCATTTTTCTTACAATCAAAGAATTTGAAATCCAGTCGAAATTTCTAATGGGATAAATTATTCTGACCTTCTTTAATTTCCCCAATTCAATCTTTATGATAGGTTTCAGTTTAGGGTTCATCATCCTTATTTTTTTGTTCACATGTTTTTATTCTTCTCTCAAAGGAATGATGTGTTGGAATATTGTTTTATCATAACCTTTCAAATCGGCATAGGTCCACGGGAACACATCAATGTATTCTTTAAACAATGCAACATATTGATCAACTACTTCAGTGGTGCAATCAACTCCCAAGTTGACATATTTCGGGAAACTGTAGTTCCAATATTGACCTTTCTTTTTTCTTGCACTTTTCGAATTGAAACTTCTTCTAGGAGATTCTAAGCATGATCATCTTTCATAAAACGATACTCATATTGTATACAATCTTTAGAAACAACATACATGTGATCGTATTCATCATCATCATCATTCAACAAAAAAAATTCCAGTTGTTCGTCATTCTCAAACACTTGCAGATATTCCATGTTATCAGGCACAGAAGGTTGGAATTCTCTTTCTACTTGAAAGACATTTTTCTATGTATATCATTTGGGTTTGACAATGAGGCCGCCAAGGCCAATGATTCTTGTCCCTTGGAATGAAAGGAATGTTGAAAGAATTGAAGGATTCCATCAATTCATTAACTCTTTTGAAATATAAATTAAGTCTTTCCTTACTGATTTTATACCTCTGGGTGACCTAATTAATCACCAAATCAGAGTTTCCAGTTACAATTAGATGTTCTATTTTCATTTCTTGTGCAAGGATCATCCCTTGAATCAGGGCTTCATATTTTTACTCATTATTAGTACATGAAAATTCTAGTCTAATAGCATGTGGATGCACAATCTTACTTGGACTCATAAGAACAATTACAACTCCACTCCTAGAGTTTGACCAAGCTCCATCGAATGACATCCTCCAATATCCTCCAAACAGACATTATTGATTCTCCGTATCTTGAACTTGATCTAGGATTTCATTATGTTCCATGTCTAGTAAAACGTAGTTTCCAATCCTGAAATCTATATAATATTCCATTAATTTATTACCCTTCTTCTTGAAAGAGAAGGGTTTATTGGGTTCACAGGGCACCTTAATCATTGCTCCTTCTTTTCCTAGAAGCATCATGTAGCTTCCATCATTCATTATATATCCCCCGATCATGGATGTTCAATCTCTTCTGAGAAAAACTCCATATGTTGGAGAAAGGTCTACCACAATAATATTGAAAACTGTAATAATATGGGGGGTTGTCGTGATCCAAGTATAAAAGTCCTTGATTTCTCCATAAGATGACACTTTTCTATAATCAATTGCATATACTCTTTCACCAGTTTCACAATACTTGGTGAAACTCATGCCCAATGCCTCCATGACCACTAGTGGCATGATATTATTTGTCATGCCAGTTTCAACTAAACAATTATGTAGTGTAACATCATGATTTTCAATTGAAATGTAAAAGGAAGGAATTTTACCTCTGAGATTGGATGTTGACTAGTTTTGGCTTTGTTTTGGACTGGTAACAACAAATTCTTCCTTTTTAGATGGATCTTCCAACAATTTCAAATATTTTTCTCTTTGTTGGAGAATCTTCACCACTTCTGTAAAAGGCAAAGTTATCCTTAATTTACTTAAGTCCTCTACGACATTATATGTCATCTAAGTGGATTTTGACGTTAGGTGTTTCCTTTTACTTCAAACCCTATTTGTCACTTTCTCATTTGTTTTTTTCTTTATATTTTTGGTTTTCTTTTTCGATGTCATTCTTATTCTTGGATCTATTTACAAATCCTCATGCCTGGGCAACATTTTATTGTGAGTTGGGGTCGTTGTCACTTTATTCAAATATATACATGGATGTCTCACATCCATCCATATGCACATTTTCAACACTTTCATAAGGTGAGTAGTAGTTCTCTTTATCAACTATTTTCTCATCATAAACATCATCGAGAATAACCGTATTGGGAGTAGGCTTCCTGGGAACCCTTGGTCTTTGCAGATTATCCATGTTTTCAAATCTCACTCTATTTTCTCAGGGAGGGCTCCTTCTTTTCTATAGGAATGAAATCCTCATATTTTCCACATAATTTTCTCCCCTCCTTAGTTTGATTATGATCCATATGGATGTTGGTGGCCTCCCACCTATTCTAATTGGATCATTTTGGCGGTTTTCTAGTTTGGAAATTTTTTCCCTAGTTTTTGGGTCCCTGACTTGCGGGGTCATTTTGAGGCCCTAAACAACGTTTTTTAGGGCTCACCACAGTTAGAATGAGCCAGTTATTGATATTTCCAATGGGATATAGTGTGCCTAAAATGGAGATCGTATGCCAAACTTACAACCCCAAGAAGTTGATGTACTAACTTACCCAAATGGGGCCTACATGACTTTTGGCATTCCATCTCCTAGGGTTAGGTTTTTTGGATGTCTAGGGTTTTTGACATTCCTTTTTATTGTAAAAATGCCTTCAGAGCCTCATTGTAATCATATTATTTTGAATGAGCAAAACTATCACATATCTTCTCAAAGATAAGCCACCACCATTCTAGCAAGCTTGTTTCTACTGCATTTTATAGTTTCAGCTTATTTCCTTATTAAATAGAAACCAATTTTGCTGTATATTTTTTATTCTGTTTTAAGAATATTTTGATAACAATATGTATTCATTTAGTTTTGTAAATATATTCCATATCAGTGGTATCAAAGCGGTCTTCTCCTTGTCATTCTTAATGCATGCCCCCAACGAGGTCAAGGTACAAAGAATTGGGTCTCGAGCTTGTTTCTCTTGAGGAAAAAAGCTCTCACATTCCGAAACGACCTCTCATGGCAGAAGAAAAGAAATACGAATGGATAGGAGATCCCTTCAAAAAATTTCTTGAGGAATCCCTCACGCAATAAATAAATGGGATGATGGATAGTTTTGCGCAAATCCTTTGGTGACTACCAATAGGCGATGCATCTTCCTAAAACGGAGGCACCAACCCCTTATGTTATCACATATTCTTGCAGGGGGGTGTTTTCCCTTAGGCATTGGCCCTTGGGTCACCAAATGAGAAAGAAGGGGGCTTAAAAAAACCACAATGTATTTCATCCAAATTCGGGGAACGTTGTGCTAAGGCATGCACATATCGGGACAACATAGAATGCCACTTCAATAATTTTGAAGTGAGGAAGGCGCAGAGCCTTGAGTCCCAAAATGTGAAGAAGATATGGGTCATCCAAACTAGAGGGGAAAGTGGTAGCAGATAAGTGAAATCAATATTTTGTGAGTCAGATATTTCAGAATGGAACACAACGCAAGTTTGCGAAACGCAAAATCCCGAAATCGCAGTTTCACGGATCAGAGGTTTTGTAGGAAGCAACACCTCATTTCCTCAAGAAAAAAAGTCTCGAAAACATTCGGGGACAGAGCCCCAGGTCATAGCGAAGGTCATATCAGAGAAGAGTTAGCGCTCGCTAAGGTCCAGTTCATTGTTTCGTGAATCAGAGTTTCGTTGGGGGAATTGTGCAAGTTTCGCGCAACGTGAAATCCAGAAACGTGAAATCGTGAAGCAGTTGAAGAGTGGGCCTAGGGTCAGTGCCCAAGGTCATATGGAAGCTGGTCCAAGAGGAAAGGTTGGCACCTGTAGCGAGAGTGGCTAGCGTTTGGGATTTCCTGGAAAGAAATCGCAGTTGTCGGATGCATAACAGATCTGACCGTCGATCTAATGAGGGCCACTTTGTGTTTTTTAGGCATCAGGATATTTGGAATCAAGTGGAGTGGAGAATCTATAAAGGAAAAATCTTGAAGCTCCTATGGAGATAGGCGTTGGGTCATGGCATGAGGTCACATGCAGGTAAAGTTGCAGAGTTCACGTGAACCGCGCCAAAGGCCGAAAGCGCCCGCGTTGGTCACAGAAAAATATCTGTGTGGCCTCGAGGCACCAATATTGACTTGAATAAGTCCTTAGCTCGCCTGGAACATTCATGGGTGTCATGCCTCATCCCGATCCCGATGAAAGTAGTTAATGAAAATGGGGGAGTTGGTTGAAACCTTGCCTCACCCCATAAGTGGAAAGTATGAAGGAGTCGACCATGAAAAATAGAGCTGTCAGCCCGTGGTACCCCTGTGGGCGGTTTTTCCTGCAAGCCCATATTGATATGAGCTCATGTTAGACAGAAGAATACATGTGAAGAATGAAAAAAGAATACACAGACGTCGAGCCTTGAATGCAGTGGCTTGAGCATGCCTCTGCTGAGGATGGCAATTTTTTTTGAATATATATGTGGAGTTCTGCGATTTTGTAAAGGTTTTTTTTGGTTGAGAAGAGCTCATATTTTTGTAATTCTTGTGATGCTAGAGATGTTTTATGGTTATGTAATCGATTTGAGACTTTCATTTTAATCAAAGTCAATTTCCCGTTTCTTTCCATTTTTTTCTGTAAAAATTGTTTGAAACACTTGGGTATGGAGGATCCAGCCGAGGATTGTTATGTTTCTATGATGTAGGTTTGATCATGGTGGTATTGTGATCATTTTCATTAATTTCCATGTGTTTTTTTTTTCCTCTCACACTGGATGTCTCGGGCATCGAGGATCTAGTCGAGCTATCGCCTTGGCAGGATGATGGAGGTTTGATCATTCTGTTGTTGTGATTGTGTCCCTAGTAAACATATTTCGGCGTTTGAAACCTGAGCTCCAGATTTCTCTCGAGTTTGAGTTTTTCATCTTCGAGCTGTTGGATGGCCGGATTCCCATAGCAGTCTCATTCACCTTTCTCACTAAGTCTTCCCTCTTCTCTCACTTTTACTCAATTTCTTGACTGAAGTTAATGTGTCCCTCACTTCCCTATGCATTTCCTGTTGAGTCCTGTGTTGAACATCATTCAGATTCTGATTCTGCACTTATTTGACCCCTTTAAACCAACCTATGACATAAAACTCTGATGGATACTGGCTTTACCCTCTCTACAATCATAGGGTGACTTCTGGTGCTAACATTTCTGGCGTCGTTGTCGGGGACGAATTGAAGATTTTCCCGGGCATTGAACGACAAAGATTATTGGTTCCTGAAGGTGCATCGTAACTTAGTACATAAAATATTGCAGTTGTGCACCTTGTGAATCCACTGAGGCAACTCCATTGTTTCAGTTTGGATGCTTCTGGCTACACCTGGTATCCCTTGGGAGAACACAACGATCATATTTTGTCTTTGATGGTGAACAAAGAACAGACACACTCATTCTGCAAATCATTCACCTGGCAACTCCATGGTTGAAGGATCGATTGGTGAATCCACTGGTTCGAAATGGACAAAATTCTGGCTCAAAGGTTTTCTCCTTTTAAGTTTTCTATTGTTCCTGGTTTTCCTAATTTTTTTCCTACTGTCGATGAGTGTGTTGATTTTTTTCCCATATTCAAAGAGCATAAAGAGGAAAACCTTGCCCACCATCTCCATGAGTTTCAAGAACTCATGCACCAGTGGAAAATACATCATGAGGATGTATTATTAAATATTTTCATGTTCTCACTAGGAGGAGATTCTCATAAGTGGTATCACTCCTTTCCCCCTGCTAGCATATCCTCCCCGGAGAAGTTTCATACAGCTTTCAATAGGCACTGTCAAAGATTTTATTCCTCTGAGTTTATTTGTCATAATTGTTGTGAGGAGAATGAAGACAGTGATCAAGATATGATTGTGTCTAATGAAGGCCATGAGTATGAGGACCACGAGGAGGAAGAAGATGATTTGGGTAGCCTGATGGAGCTGGTAAAATATCTTTCTGTAGAGTTAGAGGAGTTTAAGGAAGATCTTGATTGTTTCCTTTTTGAAGGAAATGCAGAGGATGTTTCAGTCCTAGGAGAAGATGTTCTTTGTGGCCCTGCTCATGATGGTGAGGTTGAGGATTGCATAGCCATGAAGGCAACATATTATGGCCCTAATGCACCTGTTGTCTCATATTTAAATGAAGAAATAGTCGTGTATTCTAATGAAGAGCAGCAGATCCCTGTACCATATTTTGATGACTCGGGGAGAAGCCAGCCTATGTATGACAACTATGAATCAGATTATGAGCTGGATATGCAGGATTTCCAAGAACATACAACAGAGCCCCATCCTCCATTCATTAAAGAAAAATATCATGAGGAAATCAACCGTCCTTGGCTTGCAGAAATCACTGAGTAGCAGATTGAAGAGAAGAGCTCTTCCAACGATCTTGTGTATGATGATTATGACTCTCACCCTTGGGAGAGCTATGAAGAAAAAGAGATCTTAGAGGCAAAGGGGAATTTTATCTCCTTTCCTAAGCCTATCAGTGAGAAATTATCACCTAGGACCAGTTAGCTTGCATCGACTGCTCACCCACTTGAGCTTGCTAGAGAAATCCATCAACATATGAGTAGTGGTATAGCAGAGAAGGCTGTCTGTTATAAATTTTATGGAGTTTGTCGCTTGTCCTATGAGCCTGTGAAGGAATAGATGGAGTTGTATTTCCTTCATGTTTTGAAGCCACACAGCTTTATCCTGACCTCATCATTAGGACGAAATATGAAGAATGTAACCCTTCTGTTCTCACAGTTGCATTATCTACTATTGGTCACTGACAGAGTAAAACAACTTACAGTCAGGAAGTTACTTGAATGGTTATGGTGGAAATTTGCTTTCACCTAGCACCATGTAAAAATCAAGTAGTTTAGGACTGTACATAAATAATATCCTTGGATCATGTGTGTTTATTTTTGTTTTTTACTTATCAAACTATATTCCTCAACAAAATGTTTTGAGCTTGACCCCATATCCCAACAGAAGGCGACTAGAACTGCAGAAAAATATATTAGAGCCTTGCAGAGAGGACTTTATCCCCCATGGATTCTAATGTTATCACATATTTTGCACGGGGGTGTTTTCCCTTAGTATTTGGCCCTTGGGTGACCAAATGTGAAAGAAGGGGGCTTAAAAAACCCATAATGTGTTTCACCCAAAGTCGAGGTGCGTTGTGCTAAGGTGCGCATATATCAGGACAACGGAGAATGCCACTTTCGGGAATTTTGAAGTGAGGAAGGTGCGAAGCCCCGAGTCCTGAAATGTGAAGAAGATCTAGGCCGTCCAAACCAGAGGGGAAAATGGTAGTAGATAAGCGAAATCACGATTTCACGAGTCAGATATTTCAGCATAGAACGCGACGCAAGTTCACGAAACGTGAAATCCTGAAATCGCGGTTTCGTGAATCGAAGGTTTTGCAGGAAGCAATGCCCCGTTTCCCTGATAAGAGAAGTATCGAAAACATTCAGGGACAAAGACCTAGGTCATAGCAGAGGTCATATCATAGAAGAGCTAGTGCTTGCCAAGATCCAACTTAGGGTTTTGCGAATGAGAGTTTCGTTGGGGGCAATGTGAAAGTTTCGTGCAACGCGAAATCATGAAGCGCTCGAAGAGTGGGCCTATGGTCACGGCCCGAGGTCATATGGAAGTGGGTTGAGGAGGAAATGTTGGTGCTCGTAGCGTAGAGCAACTGGCATTTGGTATTTTCTAGAAATCAATCACGATCTTCAAATGCATAACAACAGATCTGACCGTCGATTTGATGAGGGCCACTTGGGGTTTTCAGGAATCAATATATTTGGAATCAAGTGGAGTGGAGACTCTCGAAAGATGAAATCTTGAAGCGCCTATGGATATAGGTGTGGGGTCATGGCCTGAGGTCACATGTAAGTAAAGGTACAGAGTTCAAATGAGTTGCGCCAAAGGCCGAAAGTGCCCACATTGGTCACAAAAAAATATCTGTGTGGTCTCAAGGTGCCATGATCGACTCAAAGAAGTCATGAGCTCGCATGGAACATTCACGGGTGTCAGGCCTCGTCCCGATCTCGATGAAGGTAGTTAATGAAAATGGGGGAGGTGGTTGAAACCTCGCCTCACCCCATAAGTGGAAAGGATGAAGGAGTCGATCATGAAAAACAGAGTTGTCATCCCACGGTACCCCTGTAGTTTTTCCTACAAGCCCATATTGATCTAAGCTCGCATTTGATAGAAGAATGCATGTGCAGACTAACATAAGAAGACGCAGGCACCGAGCCTTGAATGCAGTGGCTCGAGCACACCTCTGCTAAGGATGGTGAAATTTTTTGAGTATATATCTGGAGTTTTGTGATTTTGTAAAGGTTTTTTTTGGTTGAGAAAAGCTCCCATTTTTTTAATGCTTCTGATGATAGAGTTTTTCTTTGGTTATGTAATCGATTTGAGAATTTCATGTTAATAGAAGTTAGTTTCCTATTTCTTTCCATTTTGTCTGTAAACATTATTTGAAACACTCGGGTATGGAGGATCCAGCCAAGGATTGTTATGTTGCTGTGATGTAGGTTTGATCATGGTGGTATAGTGATCAGTTTCATTCATTTCCATGTGTTTCCTTTTCCCTGTCACATTGGATGGCTCGGGCATGGAGGATCCAGTCGAGCTATCATCGTGGTAGGATGATGGAGGTTTGATGATTCTATTGATGTGACTGTGTCCCTAGTAAACACATTTCAGTGTTTGAAACCTGAGCTCCAGATTTCTCTGGAGTTTGAGTTTTTCATCTCCGAGCTGCTGGAATGTCGGATGCCCATAGCAGTCTCATTCACCTTTCTCACTAAGTCTTCCCTCTTCTCTCTCTTTAACTCAATTTCCTAACTGAAGTTAATGTGGCCCTCACTTCCCTCTGCATTTCATGTCCAGTCTTGTGTTGAACATCATTCATATTTTGAGTCTGCACGCATTTTATTCCCTTTAAACCAACCCATGACATAAATCTCTGATGGGTACTAGGCTTACCCTCTCTGCAATCAGAGGGTGACTTCTAGTGCTAACACCTTCAAGGTAAAAATCAACTTCAATATTCCTATATTTGAATTTTAGATAGAAACATATATAGTAGACAAATGATTGAATCTGCTAGAAGGGTATTTCTCTGTCCATAAATTCTCGAATAGATAAAACATTACTTTTTGGCTCCTCAAATTCGTCCCCCATGTCAAAGATTGGTGGGAAATTTTCTGCAAGAAAAATGAAACAAAGGAACCATCATTATTTATAGTCAAAATCACCTGGGCATCCTTCAGGGATGTTATTAAGGAACAATACTAACCCGTTGGAATTTATGACAACCTGTACACAAAATGGACCACTAGGAAAGAGACCAAGCGATGCCCGAGTTCACAGATATCTTCCATACCTTGCGCACCAAGTTGGGTATCAAATATTTTAAGCCACATATGGTGATCAAGTATCATGATAGTCTACATAGATACATCCAGGATGAAATAGAGTTTATGGACATCTCACCCTTGGGTGCAACCTACTGATATGCCATAAAAATCGAGTAGAAGCTCAAAAAAAAGACATAGCAATTTGGGCCTGGGAACCCCGCACAAAAAAATCTAGGAAAGGGTGGCCCCAACCCACAAAAAAAAGGACAGGGAAAATACAGACAACCTTTGGACAACCAATCCAGCCCAGAAGAAAAGAAGGACACCAGGAAGACAAAGAAATATATCAGGAAGTGGTGCGACTTCCATAAGAGCCCCTGGCATTACACTTTTGATTTTTTCTCGAAGCATTCATTGGTGGCTGAGGTGAAAGCCTCTGAATCAGATGCGGGTTTCGACTCTGAGTCAGAACTAGAAAGGGGGACATGGATCGTAGATGCAAAACCTAGTGCTACCATTTATACCACCAAGCTCCAACCCAGTGAACCAGACGAGCCAGAGGAAGGCGAGCACCTTTTTCATTCAGAGATGTGGGTGAAGTGTACACTGATGCACTTCATTGTTGATAGCGGTAGCCAAAAGAACCTCATCTCAACAGAAGTTGTCAAGAGACTCTCCTAGTTGACAATGCCACACCCGCAACCCTATAGCATTATATTGCTCTACCAAGGAAGCGACATTTGCGTCAACCAACAATGTCGCATGTCATATGACAGCAAGCCCTTCAAAGATGAGGTATTGTGTAACGTTGCCCCTCTCAAAGTTTGTAATGTTATTTTGGTCCAATCATATTTATGGAAACATCGTGTTGTATATGAGTCTAGGCCTCACATTGTTATTATTAATTTGAGCAAGAAATTATGCAGGATACATGAGGCAGTCCCACCCAGTGCTATTTCCTTGATCTCTACCAAGCAATGCAGAAAGGTCATCTCCAAGACATGGAATTTTTTCTTCTTCTTGATTCACTCTCAGAATGAGAGAAATATTGCAGCCACATCCAAGGTCTTTGCAACTTACGTCTCTACACAATAGAATAAAGTGGATAAGGTCATGGAAGAATACTCAGATATCTTCTCCTCATCTACAGGGGTACCTCTGCACTATTAGGTCAAACACCCCTTCAATCTGACCCCAAATGCACCATTACCCAATGGGCTAGTGTATAGTTGCTCTCTGTTATAGAATGAGGAGATCGAGTGACAGATCCAAGAAATGATCCACAAGGTGCACATGGGCATGGGCCCTCAACCAAGTAACCAGGGGTGGTGGTAAGGAATCATTTAGGAATTTATTTTTTGTGTCCGGTCCCAAAAATAAGTGTTTGATGATTTGAAGCAGTGCTTGTGCTCAGCCCTAGTACTTTCACTACCAGACCTACAACAAACCTTTGATATCGGGACAGATGCTTCAGACTATGTTTTGGTCGTCGTTCTCACTCAGCACAACCACCCCATGGCCTATCATAGTGAGACACTATCAGATGTTGTCCGTAAGTAACCTACTTACGACAAAGAAATGTAATCCATTGTGAAATCCTGTTGTCGGTGGAGACATTACATTCTTGAGAAGGAGACAAACATACACACTGATCATAAGCCACTACAGTTCATGCAAACAAAGGGAAAATTGTAGAATGACCATCATCAGAGGTGGTCCACGTACTTGCAGCAACTCCACCTCAACATCAAGTATAACATGGGAAGCACCAACCACGTCGTTGATTGCCTCATGAGACTGTCAGTCGTGGCACTCACCACGGTGCTAGAATATTGCAGCCATGAGACCTCTGGATGGCCCCAAATCTATGAGACAAACCCGAACTTCGCCACCACCTACCAAATGTTGGGTACAAACCTAGTTGTCGCTAATTTCCATCTTCAAGACAAGTTGTTGTGTTGTCAGGGCCATATTTTCATTCTGTCAGGAAAGCGAGAAAAGATGATCTACCAATCCACTACAGTTGGGTGTCAGGACACTTCAACATCGAAAATAAAGTGGAAATGTTGTAGAAACATTTCTACTGGCTGAAACTTCGATAGGAGGTTAACAAGTATATCAAGTCATGCACTTCCTACGTGATTGCCAAACCTTCCACTAAGAAACAATGCCTCTACACCCCTCTTCCTACTCCTGATAGGCCATGGGAATCCATCTCAATGGAATACATGTTAGGCCCCCCGTCCGTCCACCAAACGGGGCAATGACTATGATTTTGTGGTTGTGGATCGCTTTTCTAAAATGGTGATTCTGACTGCTTGCAAGAAGAGCATCACAACAGAGGCCACTGCCAAGATCTTGTTTGAATGAGTCTGGGTACATTTTGGAATCCAAAAAACCATTGTCTCATATCGGGACAGTCAATTTATTATCACATTCTGGTCAAGCCTCTAGTCACTGTTGGACACCAAGCTCACCAAATCTTGCACGGCCTTCTACCCCGAGATAGATGGCTAAACCGAGGTTGTAAATCGAATGATCGTGCATATCCTGCACATGTTTAATTCCAAGCACCCTTGCACATGGGATGAGAGTCTCCCCTATGTTCAACATAGCTACAACCGAGGCCTGCATATCTCAACCGACCATAGCCCCTTTCAGGTGGGGTTAGGATTCCAACCATTGGCTCCCATAAATGTTGCACTACCCCTTGCGGTCACCTCAGTCGAATCATATCCTACTCCAAATGAAGTTGACAAAGCCACTGGGTTCATTGAGCGGATCCAGAACATCTTCCAAGAGGTTCAAGATATCCTATAGAAGTCCAATGACATGTACAAGCAATTCCATGATCAACATCGGGTGCCACATAAGTTTCAGGTGGGTGACAAAGTTTGGTTGCACTTGCAGAAAGAGCACCTTACAGGACCCCATCAGAAGCTTCACCCACTCTATTATGCAATGTACACCATCACCAAGGATATGGGTGATAATTCTTTCAATCTCAACATTCCTCCTTTCCTTGGCTTGCACCCAGTGCTCAACGTGGATATCCTTCGACCACATTTCCCACCATTATTGGACACCTCAGAGACAGTAGAACAACTGACACTAATAGAGATCAACCCTGACTACATACAGTAGGTATCTAGTGATCATAGTTCATTTTTCCCTTTAGTTCATCCACTCTTGATCTCCTGTGATTTCTAGTAGGATATGGGCTTCAACTACTGTGTGCTTCCTTACTAGAATGATTTGGGGAGAAACGTCAATGCCTCCTAACACTCCTTAATATTATTTTCATCTCAGGGGTCCCGCGACTTCCTGATTTGTTGGAGTCACTCTCCTTTTCCAATTTATTTCCGATTCTTTCCAAACTCTTTAGCAACTTTATGTTGAATTCTCATGTTTGGGCATATTTATGCAATCTTTCAATGATTTTCATCATGCTTCCTTCCTTATCTATCTCCTCTCCATGTCCATTGGAGTTCAATCCTTCAACTCCCAAATGAACATCCATCCCTTTAGCTTCATTCTCTGAACTGGAAACATGTTGTGTCTCCTCCATTTCTTCGCACTCGGTGGAAACTCTAAACGGTTCTGGCACTCGCTAAACTTCTGCAAACACACGTGCAGACAACCAAAATTTTTCAGGACAACATTCCTTAACAAATTCCACAACATTCACAAACAAATCTGAGTCAAGAAAACGTTTAGATTTCATGAATTTTCTGATTTCTTCTTGGCCCTGTAACAATTTCAGGCCTTAGGCCTTTTCTCTCAGTTCCCAACCCATGTAACCGTGGGTTTTGACCTTGTGCTAGTTCGATAGGCACTTACTCGGAACTTCAGGTGTTGGAAGTCTTCACAATAGTGGATGGTATATATTGGTTTCACATAGTGTTAGCTTGCCCACTAGCACATTCATGTTATTTGAATGAGAGGTTCTCAGATTAGTAATTTTAATTATTGAGCATTAATTTCAGTGGTTTTTTCTTACTCAAGAGGTGTGGTCGTGAAACTAATGGTCTTATGACTCAACATATAAAAATAGCACATGTAAAAACACTGCAAAGTACTAGTCATGTTTTTCAAAGAAATGGTATGCTTCTAAATGTTGTGCACAAGATGCCATCTCCTTCAATTTAAATGAAATTCAATATTTTGTAAAATGTCAATACCAATGAAATCTAAATAGAAGTGCAAATGCTTTAAGGGAAATGTAAAAAAAAAAACATTTTTTTTGTATTTTCAATATAATGAAATGAAAATGAAAATATTAAATAAACAACCTCTCAGACAGACCCTACTGCAAGAACAATAAAACAAGCCAAGAAGGACACCAAGAAGAGACTACTCAGACCAAAATGCAAGTACAAAACTGACAAGAAGTGAGTTTGCCAAAAAAATTCAACAATGACACAACTTCCTATCATTGTCCAAGCACTCAATAGACAAGAAAACGACCCAAGAAGTCTCAACAAGCCATAAAACTCACCAATCAAACATCAAATTGAGCCAAAAATACTTAGAAAAGGGTGTACACACCCTAAACACAGACAACAAGTGTATATATGTGATTTTCAAGGGAAAACACGTGTATGTCGAGAAAGACATTTCCTCGGTAAGGATTAGGCCAAAAAACTCAAATATAAAGCAATGTAGAGGTTGTCAATCTGCAAGATACCAGATATATAAAATATGCAGAACAGAAACGAAATGCTAGAAATAACAGAATAACAGTAAAATATCCAGCATAATCTTCGCAATACACAGAAATGATATACGAAATAGCAACAGAAATAGCACTTGAACA
>ML799371.1:161319-183901 GCA_009831015.1 Picea engelmannii | reverse complement strand
TTCATCATTCCCTAGGGGACTTGACTGGAAAAACACATGTACGTTCAAAGTTGGAAAGCATCCCAAGTATATCTCCCATCAAGAATCAAAGAAGGAGACATGGATTAGATAGCTTGCAAGGGGAGCTGAAGAAAATCAAGCCACCATCATTTGATGGAGAAAAAAAGAAAGGAGAATATGCAAAAGCATGGTTGCTAGGAATGCGGAAATATTTCCAGTTGCATGATTACTCATCAAATGTAGAATCCATAATTACAGTCTACCACCTTCAGGGGAAGGCATCTATGTGGTGGGATTGACTGTAGAAATTTAAGCACCTCGATGAGAAGATAATTTCTTGGAAGCAGTTCAAGAAATGTTTTTAGCAGCAATACTTGTCAAAACAATATTATGACAAGAATATGCAAGAGTTCTTTGAACTCAAACTTGGGAACAAGACCATGGATGAATATGAAGGAAATTTCTTGGAAATTCTTAGGTATGTGAACTTCATTAGAGATAAGAAATTAAAAATTTAGAGGTTCTTGAGTGGACTGCCATCCTTTTACAAGGATATCATTCAATTTGATGAGCCTAATAATTTAGAGGAAGCCATAAGAAAGGACAAGTATTTGTATGGGAAGAATAGAGGAATTCCATCTTTTCAAAAGTCTTGGGATGACAATAAGAAAGGAAATATGTATCAAATCAAGAAAGGATTCAAGCCACCTTTCATAAGGAATAGTTCTCAAGCACATCAACAAGGGTATCCATTTTAAGGTGATAAAAAAATGACAGAGTCCTTGGGAAAGAGGCCAAGCCAACAACCCATAAAGTGTTGGGGATGTGAAAGAGATCACATGTATAAATATTTTCCTCACCGAGGAGATAAGATGAATACTTTGCATATCATCAATCAAGAGGAGACAATATAGGATGTGGGAAAAATCATTCTAAGGATATATGCAGCCTTGGACAATGGAAAAACATACTATCAATCCCACATGATTGAAGTGAAAAGTAAGATTGATAATCAAACCATAGATAATTTAATTGATTTTGGAGCTAGCCATATCTATATAGATCCAAAGCTAGTTGAAACATTTAAATTGAAGAAATACAAGCATGAAAAGTCTTGGTTAGTTCAACTAGCTACTGGAACCAAGAGAAAAATGAATGATATTGTTAAAGAATGCCCTATAAACATGAATGGAGATAACACTAAGGTAGATTTTAACATCATACCACTTGGGTCTTATGAATTCTTGATTGGTATGGTTTGGATATAAATGAATCATGCTGTTTTATATTGTTATAACAAGGCTTTCACATGCCTTGATGAGGAAGAGAATGCAAGGGCAATGCAAGGTATCCCAAGGCCTATATATGTCCAATATATTTCAACATTTCATCCCAAAAGAAGTTTTAGAAAAGGATGCTAGATATATGCAGTCCATATGGAAGAGCCAATGAATGATAAAGAGCCAAGTCTCAAAGATTGTCCAGTCTTGAAAGAGTTTCAAAATGTGTTTGAAGAGATACCGAGATTTCCACCGAAGAGGAATATAGATTTATCTATTGAATTAGTGCATGGAGCTGCCCCAGTATCCAAGAATCCCTACATAACGAGCACAACAAAGCGAAAAGAGCTGTAAATGAAATTAGAATAGTTCCCAAATCTATAATATTGGATGTGGGTGGCCGTGAAATCATGTTTGCAAACATATTTGTGATACTCTTATAATTTATGAACAAATGAAATTTCCGTAAAAACACCATCCACTTGTAATGCCTGGTTTGTTGTATCTTACTTTGGGTCTGCAAATACTGTAGTGGCTGGTGATCTATGTGGATGATGGTATCCTTTCCCTTCAAATAGTGCTTCCACTTTTTGACATCTTGTACCAAGGCATAGAGATCCTTATCGTAGGCATGGTAGTTGAGAACCGCCCCATGAAATACTTCATAATGATACTAGACGTGCCTTCTTCCCTGCATCAGTAATGATCCCATGTCATACCCACTTGCATTTATCTCCACTTTGAAGGGACTTTGCAATTTTGGTAGTGAGAGCATTGGTGCTTGACTGATATTTCTTTTCAACTCATCAAAGGACTTCTATTGACTCCTCCCCAACTGAAAAATATTACCATTGACTATTATGGTATGGAGTGGTGCAGCTACCACGGAAAATGAAGCTATGAAACTGCCCAAGTATTGTGCTTCCCTAACAAAAATATTAAATTTAGTGACATTAGTAGGAAGTATCCATTTCATGATGGCCTCCACCTTTGTAGATCTCTCTTGAGCTCCCCTCCACCAATCACATATCCAAATACACCAAAGACTGTGGAGTAAACTCACATTTCTTGAGATTGAAAAACAACTGGTACTTTTTCAGAGTATCTAACACTTGCATAAGATGTGATATGTGCTCCTCTTGGGTAGCACTATAAACCAATATATCATCCAAATAGACATTAACAAATGCATCTAGATAAGGGTGTAAAAAATCATTCATTAGTCTCATAAATGTATTCGGTGCATTGCATAAACCAAATGGCATAACCAACCACTCATACAAACCTTGCCTTGTCTTGAAGGTAGCATTTTAGGTATCTTATTATTTGACTCGTACTTGGTGATATCCTGATTTAAAATCTAGCCAAGTGAAGTACTTGGCATGTTGTAGCTAGTCCATCAGATCATCAATCCTTGGCAAGGGGTATTGATTTTTGAGTGTAATCTTGTTCAATTCCCTACAATCAATACACATTCTCCAAGTCCCATCCTTCTTGGGCACAATTATGATGGGTGACCCACAAGGTGACGTACTTGGTCGAAACACACCATGCTCCAACAACTGCTGCAATTTCTTCTTTTCTTCATTTTCTTATAGAACAGACCACGTATACAATATAATATTTGGCAAGGGGGAGTGTGGCAATAATTGGATTTCATGCTCCACTTCCCTCTTAGGTGGTATCCCTTTAGGATCCTGGAGCACTCCTATGTATGCTTATAGAAACTCCTCCAATTGATATTTCTTATCTTTAGTACACCCCTCTAGGGATTCCTTTACTCTCATTGACTCATCATCAGGCCGATTCTCTCTTAAGAAAAGAAAAAACATATTTCTTTCTAGAACTAATCAACTTATTGGCTTGGTTGGTGTTATAACTATAATTTTTTTTATATGGAATCCAAGTATTGGGATTTAGCAAGCAGCTAAATCGGTGTAGAGGTGCGACAAACTGGAGGACCTGGCCGTATCTAGCAGGCGAGGTTAAGTCTAGCAGAAGTGTGAAGTTGATGGGACCCGACGGGTCATGGATCGTGGGCAATCAACGGTCATGGAGCATATCAGGCCAAGAACTAGTGTGGAGGTTAATCTATTGAAAGAGGGCTGATAAGAATACCATGGTTTCGTCTCGAGGTCACGTGGCACCTCCAGATGCACATCGGGGGGAAAGGCAGGTGAGATCGAAACCACTCAATCACTCCCTGAAATCACATCTCAAATGTCATTCAACATGTTAAATCCAAAGTTCATATGTGGAAAGGGAAAGTTGACGGTCAGTCAAATCACCCCGAGACACTTGTTTGGGTACTTTTCATCCATGCGATGCTAGGTGAGCGCCGCAAAATAAATGATTTAAAGATTCATCATTGGAAATTGATGGTCAAATGTGGTAATCTATTATCCCTATAAGGATTTTTGTCAGCAGCCCATGATTAGCACTCGATTTCGACTGTTACTCAAAACACAGGTCAAATTACTCTATTTTCGGGTAATTGACGTTTTATTCAAGAGCATGATAATTGCGAACCGAACCATTCGTCCAACTCATGTACAGTTGAGAGAAATAGGCTCCTGTTTCCAGGAAAACCAGAGGAAATGGAGGAGAAATATTCAACGACCTTTAGCAAATCGGGAAATTCAAATAGTAGGACACGACTATCAATTAAGAAAAAGGAAAGGCTTGTTGTGCAGATACTAGCAACAAAATTTCGCACAAAATCTGCGGATGAACCAGGGTCAGGTGAAGAAATAAGATTGAATCATATCATGAAGGATTTTATCATCAATGGATATGCAGACAAATACCACATGAAAGCTGGCAAGAGTAAAAGAAGAAAGCGACGGGAGAAGGAGACTAAAGTTGAAATGGTTGAAGGTACTGGAGAAAACCAACCTGATTGGCTTGACACTTTAAAGGAAGAAATTGAAAACCTGAAATAGATCGCAAGCTAAATTAAGTATATTTCAAGGAATTTTGTGATGATGCAGACAAGTAGAATTCAGGGTAAAAATCTCAAATATGTCAAATTTTTTTTATAACGTTCCCTAGAAAGTAGGAGTTCGGTTTTGGTACGTTACACCCTCTATGACCAATATCTATTTTTGGAATCTTGGAGAAGATGATTTGTTTTAGATCCCATATGTAATATATATATATATATATATATATATATATATATATATACTATTTAAAAAATAAATGAATGGTTGGACTTACCAGAGAGGGGCCTTCCCTCGTAGTAGGAGAACTTTGTAATTTCTTATGAATTTTAATAAAAGTAGATAAGGTTTTCTTAGATAGCCGAGATTCATCATGGTGTTGATGTTCAATATGTTTTCTTGTATTTCATATTCATGAATGTGTTTGTTGCTAGTAATAATCGTTAAGTAATAGAAGGAATTCATCTTGCTGATGCTCTTTCTCACATCGATTATACTTGTTATATGTTTGTTGGTTTATGGTTCAGAATTCACTAGTGATTGGTGCTCTGCTTGCAGTAGCCATCCTTCATGTTTCTTCTTCTAACGCTATACCAAGAGATTCACCCTCTATTGGATGCCTTTTGCTGACAATATTTTTCCCTCTATTTTCCTTTGCCATCTCTTATTACTTATTTGGCTGAACATCATACCTATTTTTCCTCTGTTCCTTTTTGAAATACATAGCTTATAACTCTTCATACGTTTTCAAGAATGGAACCCATTGCCCAATGGCCCTGCTCTTATGTTTTGTCCTACCATCTTTAAATTTTATACCATGGCAGAATCTGACCTTTGTGCATGCATTACCAAATATTTTGAATAACTCAAATAGTTGTATGCCTGAGAGAGCTGTCTTTGGTTGGAAGGGTCAGAATCCAACCTAAAGTTGGTTGAAACAGTTACCTCTATCGTTTGTTTTATCAGCCGAACAAATTTACAGAGTGTTAAAATTCTGGCGCCATTTCCGGGGAGCAAAGTTGAAATCTTCCTCGGGAGAAAATGACAAAGTTCAGATCTGAGTATTGATGGTGAAGAGTATTCAGACATAGAAAGGCTATACATCATTTATCCGATGACTCCATTTTCAAGAATCTAGAATTCAAAATTTGCATGGCGACTCCACTGTCCAAAGACTTAGTAGCCTAAAGATTTTATTGGCGACTCCACTTAAGCTTCAAATGCGACTTAGAGACCCCACTGGAAGATGAGAACCCTTGATAGAGGTATGAAAGGACATCATGGGAGAAAATAAGTACCTAAAGTTGAGTTTTTTACAAGACATAATATTTTTTGTTATTAATTACCTTTTGTCCTTTCCTGAACATGTTAAACAAATTTTTCTTCACTTGTTGCATGCAAATGATGATCATGATAATCTTGAAATTGTATATAATCCTCTTAAAATTATACAAATATCTCCCCAGTCTATCACTGATTTTGATCAAAATCTCCTGTCTAAGCCATGTTCTAACCATGACCAAGTTGATGAGCCTCATGAAGCCAAGGATGATATTTCACCTCATGTACTTGATCCAACACTCTCCAAAACCCAACAAAGATACAAACCCTTAAAATTACCTCACATCCTTCATGCTTTTCCTCCAAATCACTATGAGTACCTACCTGTGTTTGATGGGGAACTTGGTGCCATCACAACTGAAAAACACATCCAAGAGTTTGACCATTTTATAGATTTGTTTGAGATTGACCATGATGGCGTTTGTAGGAGGGCCTTCTCTCAATCCTTGAAAGGAGATACCAAAGAATGGTTTAAACATTTGCAACCAGAGACAATTGGCTCATGGGAAGAATTGAAGAGCGTTTTTTCAAAGTTTTGGGGCAAGAATAAATCTCCGGACCTACAAATTACAGAATTCTATGCATTGAAAAGACAAAGCAATGAGACTATGTCTACATTCAGTAGAAGGTTTTCCAGTACTTATTATGATTTTCCCAAAGAAATTCAACCCATTGAAGCTGCTTCCATGCTCCAGTATGCCACTACTATTCACCCAGATTTGTCTTTCCTTCTGATGGAAAGAAGACCTAAGACCTTATAGTAAATGTTTAATGATGCTCAGGAGATTCAACACAATATCCTAGCATGTGAACATATTCAAAAGGAGGGGTTGGGTGCTCCAGGGCATGAGAATGAATATGAATAGAGAACATTGGATTGGAATTTTTAGCATAAAATTAATGATATCATAGGTCCTCTTGAAGTTTTAAATGTAAATGATTTTGCAAAGGATTATATTCCACTTATTGAAAGAGAGGGAAATTATGTAGTTTCTGATCCACCCCATGATAAGCATGGAGCTGATTGTTTCATATATTCATTTGTAGATAGTCAAGAAGAGGAGTTTGCAAATCAGCTTGTTGAGGAACATGTTGATGTCCCAAGATTTTTCTTGTTAGATAATATTGCAGATGTTGTTGATTTGCCTATATATGATGAATATTATGATGACTATGATGTTGAATTCCTTGAACAACCAACTGCATGTTATCTACCTAAAAATGTTCCTTTTCATCCATATAATGAGATCCATCAACTTACATATCACAGTTACAAAGAAGAAAGTACTGAAACAACCGAAGGAAATTATTTTCCTTTATGCTTTTCTTCATTTAAATTGTTGAAAGAAAACACCAAAATCATCATTGAGACAAAGGAATGTGTGCCGATGCCAAATACACCGATTCACTGAAACAATTTGACAAGGAATTTCATCCATTGGTCAAAGAGGAATCTAAAAATAAGTGTGTTTAACAATCTAAAGAAATTGAAAAATATTCATATGAGAGAAATGAAGAAAAAGAAGAAATCTTCAAATTAGGAGTAAGAACCTTGCCATTAGGCTTTGCTTCTTTCAAATTGCTCAAGAAAAATGTCAATAATGTTTCAGATAAAAATTCTTCCAGGTATGATGTTGAATTTGAAGAAAGAAATAGACTTGCAAATGAAAGCTATCTTCCATTATGTTTCTCTTCCTTTAAATTGTTAAGAGCCAATCACGAGAAAACATATAAAGTTGGTAAAAGTGTTGTTGTTCAAAGTCATTTGCCTTCTTCTAAAATTGATGAAGATATCCAACTAGGTTTCCAACAAAACAAAGTGTTTCAAAGTTGCCTTTGTTCCCCTGTGAATGATGTATCTGTTCATATTATAAGTGGCTTGGATGTGTATGAATTCTCTAAGACCCCATCTAGGGAGACTTTGAAAAATGAACAAACATATGACATAAAGTTTCAGGGAAGCAATAAAACAATGTATGTCATGACTCAATAAAAAATGAAGAAAGATCATAAGGAAGCAACTGTTTTAATTGATTCCTTTGAAGATTATAGTTCTAACACTGAAGAGGAAGAACAAAGAAAACCAACACTTGTGAAGATGGCTTGTCCTTCTGTTTTGGTTCGTCGAAAAGAGATATTTTGTCATGTGTTTCATGACCCCGTGGCATGTTATATGGAGAGTTCTAACAATTAGAATTTGCGGCTTAGGATGAATTGTAATCTTAGAGATGAAGATGATGGCCAATCAATGCTAGGATTAGATATGGATTGTTTTCCACTAGTGGTTTCATTTAAGCCAATGATGTCCTCTGATTCAGAAGGTTGTTATTTCCAGCAGTCTCAACAGATTTTTTCACCTCTTGGTGGAAATCAACAAGGTAAATCACATGAAAGCAAGAATGCAGTAGAAGAAGTGAAACATGATTGTTGTCTTATGCATGTGTTGGAAGATCCATTTGCAGTTTTGATAGAAAAAATAAACAGTCCCAATATTTTTGAAATCATAACATTCAAATTCATATATGACTTCTCGAATGGGTTATCAGTGAATAGGCTTTGGAGAAAGCATGTGAAAAATAAACAAGTAGTGGATAAAATGTTGGCATGGATGCATTGGCATTTTGATTTTATTTGATTAGTAGTACATTTGGGTAGTTAGGGTAGGTAGGCGTAAATGAGCTTGTAGATCAAGCATTTTCAAGTTTAGGTCTCCAAATAAAGCATTCAGCCTCTAGGTGAGAGCAGTGTGCAGATTGCAGTTTTCAACAGACATTGGTGATAGGTCAAGGTATAATACACACCTGTTGTGAGAGATTCCCCAATGGATAAGGCACAGGGTCTACTATTTTTTGCTACCTCTCAGGGAGGATAACATTCCTAGTTGGAGCCCATGTTATCACTATAACAATTTTTATATGGAATCCAAGTCTCGAGATTTAGCAAGCGGATAAATTGGTGTAGAGGTGAGACAAATTGGAGGACGTGGCCATATCTAGTGGATGGGGCTAAGTCTAGCGGAAGTGTGAAGTTGATGGGGCTCGACGGGTCATGGATCGTGGGCGCTGCAGATCAACAACCGTGGAGAATATTCGGCCAAGAACTGCGTGGAGGTTAATCTATTGAAAGCGGGCTGATAAGAATACTATGGTTTCATCTCGAGGTCACGTGGCGCCTCTGGATGCATATCGGGGGGAAAGGCGAGTGAGCTAGAAACCACTCAATCACTCCCCAAAATCATGTGTCAAATGTCATTCAATGTGTTAAATCCAAAGGTCACATGTGGAAAGGGAAAGTTGACGGCCAGTGAAATCACCTCGAGACACTTGCTTGGGTACTTTTCGTCCGTGCGATGCCAGGTGAGCGCCGCCAAATAACTGATCTAAAGACTCATCATTGTAAATTGATTGTCAAACGTGGTAAGTTTTTATCCCTGTAAGGATTTTTGTCAGCATCCATGATTAGTACTCGATGTCCACTGTTACTCAAAACACAGATCATATTACTCTATTTTCGGGTAATTGATGTTTTATTCCAGAGCGGGATAGTCGCGAACTTAACCATTCGTCCAACTCCTATACATTTGAGAGAAATAGGCTCCTGCTTCCAGAAAAACTAGAGGAAACGGAGGAGAAAGATCCAATAGACTTCATCAAACTAGGAAATGTGAATAGTAGGACAAGACTATCAATTAAGAAAAAAGAAAGGCTTGTTGTGCAGATACTAGCAACAAAATTTCGCACAAAATCTGCGGATGAACCAGGGTCAAGTGAAGAAATCAGATTGAGTCCTATCATGAAGGATTTGATCATCAATGGATATGCAGATAGATACCACATGCAAGATGGCAAGAGTAAAAGAAGCAAGCGATGGAAGAAGGAGACTAAAGCTGAAATGGTTGAAGGTACTAGAGAAAACCAGCTTGATTGGCTTGACACTTTAAAGGAAGAAATTGCAAACTTGAAATAGATCGCAAGATAAATTAATTATCTTTCAAGGAATTTTTTGATGATGTAGACAAGTGGCATTCAGAGTAAAAATCTCAAATATGTCAGTTTTTGTTTATAACGTTCCCTAGAAAGTAGGAGTTCTGTTTTGGTACGTTACACCCTCTGTGACCGATATCTATTTTTGGAATCTTGGAGAAGATGATCCATTTTGGATCTCGTATGTAATTTATCTATATATACTGTTAAAAAGATAAATGAATGGTTGGACTTACCAGAGAGGGGCCTGCCCTCGTAGCAGAAGAAATTTGTAATTTCTTATGAATTTTAATATAAGCAGATAAGGTTTTCTTAGATAGCCAAAATTCATCATGGTGTTGATGTTCAATATGTTTTCTTGTATTCCATATTCATGAATGTGTTTTCTGCTAGTAATAATCGTTAAGTAATAGAAGGAATTCATATTGTTGATTCTCTTTCTAACATCGATTATACTTTTTATATATTTATTAGTTTCTGGTTCAGAATTCTCTAGTGATTGGTGCTTTGCTTGCAGTCGCCAGCCTTCATGTTTCTTCTTCTAACAATATACCAAGAGATTCTCCCTCTATTGGACGCCTTCTGCTGATAGTATTTTTTCCTCTCTTTTCCTCTGCCATTTCTTATTACTTATTTGGATGAACATCATACCTATTTTGCATCTTTTACCTTTGGAAATACATATCTTATAACTCTTCATACGTTTTCAAGAACGGACCCCATTGCCCAATGGCCCTGCTCTTCTATTTTGTCCTACCACCTTTAAATTTTATACCATGATAGAATCTGACCTCTGCACACACATTGCAAAATATTTCGAATAACTCAAATAATTGTATGCCTGAGAGATCCCTCTTTGGTTGGAAGGGTTAGAATCCACCTAAAGTTGGTTGAAATAGTTACCCCTGTCGTTTTTTATTATCAGTCGTACAAATTTACAGAGTGCTAACAGTTGGTACTTACTAGTGAGATCTTTGACTTTCCTTTATGTGTGTTATTGATGTAGGACTTCCCATCCTTGATCAATCAGTACCGGTTGGATCTTCACATGAATATTTCATCGTTCATATACATGTAGGAGATTCAATACACTAATTCACATACATCAAGGGATTCAATACACTACTTCACATACATCAAGGGGTACTACTTCCAATTCCACTTCATTAATAAAATATGCACTTACAACAAATTTAATCTTACACTATTTCTTTACCTTTATCTCTGCATCCTTTTTTACCTAACCTAATGGATAGGGGATAGGATGATCATGAACCTCCAATCCAAGATTTATAACCATATCCGCTACGATGAGATTATCTTGTGAGCTAGAGTCAAACAAAGCATCTATCTTGGTCTTCTTGACCTAAATATTGATGTGGAAGAGCTTGGTCATCTCCTTCTCTTGCTGGTGAAAAAAGATACTTAGATTCACCTCCTTCTGCACATATGTGTAGACAATATTTTCATCCACACCCAAGCTACTTTCAACTTGATTTCTTGAATATTTGGCTAAAAGGTTCTTTTTCTTTCCATTTTAGTTTAGCTCTGGATGTAGTTTCAAACATTTTTCCTCAGTGTGGCCATTAATGTTGCAATGATTGCAATGGTTGTTGGGATATTTGGAATGATGTGCAGTGTGTATTGTATTATTATATTCCCCCCCTTTCCACTTCTTCTTCCCCTCCCTCGAAGCTTCCTGGTGCTCTTTTTTCTTCAAGCCACTTGATTTCCCCTTCTTTTGGTCTATGTTTTCTAGGTACTGTTGTTGTACACACACCTCATCCACTTTCCTTAACTCGAAGAGAATCACCTACTTTCCTATATGATTATGTAAACTCCCCAGATACTTCAGGAGTACATCTAAGTTATTGGGAGAGATACCTAGCATGATGGCCATCTTTCTAAACTCATTGGTGTACTCCTGTACACTCTTCCCCTGCCTTTTCCTGAATTAGTTCCACTAGATCCATTGGTCCGCTACATATCTGATAGGGTAGAATTGGGACTTGATGAGAGTTTTGAATTCCTCCAACCTAGTTATTGTTGGATCACCCTACAATCTAAGTGTTTCCATGTGGATTTACCATGAGGTTAAATCATGGCCCTCTAAGTTCAATATAGCAAATGAAATCTTCTGTCCTTAATCTATATGGTGAATGATAAAATAAACATCTAGTTGTTGCAAGAACTGATTCAATTTTAATGCATTGATCTCAACTTGGTATGGATTTATTTCCACTTTTTCTTCCATATTGAATAGGGATTGTGAAGGGTTAATGAAACTCGAACTCAACTACTCTTTCTCAGATTATTTCCATGACTCCTTTCTTGAGTCTTCCCGATCTCGTGATTTCCCTTCCGATCTAATATATGAGTTAGAGCCTCCATCATAACTGAATGATCCGAGCTTGCTTTCTAGAGTCAACATGAGGAGGTTCATATTGCAATTGATGTCCGTAACATGTGCTTCCAAATGCTCAAATATCTCTTCTGCTAGATCTCGAGGGTTATTATGAACATACTCGTTTTCCATGGCTAGGGATTCTACAACTTCTCTTTAAACTAATTCCTATATCCCGCAACTTACCACAAATACCCCCAAAGAAAAACCTGATCTAATACCAATATGATCTGTAAATTTCCGTGGATACCATTGGAATAGTTCATCACAACAGATGTGATAAATAATTGAAATCTTTATTATTAAGGTCATTTTCCCTTTAGATTTCCAGAATATTTAGTTACTGTTGGCCTCCCATTTTTTCATGATTTAATACCTCTTTTTCCCACTTCCATCCTACTTTATAACTAAAACGAACCCTCTTATGATAGATGTACATTATTTTTAACTCAAAATCCCTTCAACAAACATTTGGAGGTAATTGTTTCTCATTTTATTATATTTCCCAGTTTCTTAGTGAATTAAAATGAGTTTTTAAACTAACCTTGCTAATGATGAATTTATCAGTTAAGTTCATGTACTCCCAGTGAAGTTTCGATACTTGAGTTTGGTTGTTAGCATATATCTGTGCACTCAAATGGAAAAATACCACCCGGGTTTTGAATTTCTAGATTCCAAAATGGTGTGTGTGCCTCAGTTCATGCTTAGGATCTTTCAGGTGAGTATGAGATGGCAGTCAAAAACATGGCCAATGACTTCTAGTGCATATGTTATTAAACAAGATCTGGATAGTAATGCTATTTCTATTCATTTCATGTCATATGAATAAAGTATCAAATCGAGACATGATTTGGTTTGTTTCTGTAATTTCTAAGCATGTCTGGATGGTTGTATCGAATCAAAGATAGTTCAATTTCATTAAGATTGTGATTGTTATTAATATTTCGGTATGCACAATTGAAGGATCACCCTCATCTTTTTGTATTATCATCGATTTGTAATGTAATGTATTATCATCAAACTCATGATTGTCTAATTGAAGTTGTTGGAGATCACCATGATTCGTTGTTCAACCTTATTGCAACATGATTGTATGGATTGAGGTGCATGTTGTAACTTGGATACTCAATTTTTAATACAAAATACCAATTCTGATCAATGGTGTTCTTCTAATCTTGTTACTGTAAGTTTATAAGCTCGCTACTAGTTGGAAAGGGCCCACCAACCCGGGACGCGTAGCTAGTTTGTAATTTTGTTAGTTTAGTTTATCATTTTTATTCAATTTTTTCCTGTAGAAACTAGGGTATGATTTGTAGTGTTATGTGTAGAATTTATATTTATGATTTGTAGTGTTTTGTTAACAATAGACACATAATTTATCTTATCTGTAGAAACACTAACGTTATACTACTTCTCAGTGGATATATGCTTGAATATCTATTAAGTTGTTTATTTATTTGTGGTATCTCTTTCTATGTTAATGAAATCTTGGTTTGCTATAGTTATTGGATTTCTTAAAGACCTGATTGAATATATGATAAAAGTACATGAACACCTTAAGGTGAAAGATTGTATTTCGATTCCCTTTTGTGAGAATAGATCTTGAGAAACTGGTAGTTACTTTCATTAACATATTTATCACTCTACTATGAGTAAACTAAAGTGTTGATATGAATGAAATGATATAGCTTGAGTTGTGTTTGCACATAGATAGGTTATTTGGATGCAAAAGTGCACCACCACCACACAAACTTGTTGTACTTAACAAATTGATTGTGAATGCAAGTGTGAAGACCTATTGTTAAATGTGTGATATTCATGGATTTTACTCTTTGAACTAGAAAATTCAACATTAGATTAGTAGCATGTAAACAAGGATTCAAGGAATCTTTAGCTAATTAATTCGAATGCTAGCTTGGTAAAACCCTGTTTCCATAATACAATAGCTTAGTACATTTAATCATGGACAATATATAGAAATATCTTGTGCTAAAATCTAACCTCATATATGATAGCATGGAAACTTAAATCTAGTAAGTAAAAGATTGCATCCTGAACCCTATAAGGAGATTTGGACAAAGAACTAGTCATTGGCTCTTGAATTGAATTTTTTATCAACATTTTAATTTCTTTTATGATCAGACAATTTAAACCTCCATTGAATGACAATTAAATACGAGAAAAAATCATAGACACATCCATGCATAGACAAATAATCTGGACATGACATACTGAGCCATTAAACTTTGCTTAAAAGCAATCATGTGGACAAAGTGAAGTCGTCTAAAATTTCTTCTTTATTATATTCTTTATGTTTTGATGAGTGATTGGATTGCAGTGCAATTTTCTTGTCTCTTGAGAAGTTATCATAGTTATACTTCAACCTTTTTCCTACACATATTGTGTCTACAACTCATAAGCTTACAAACCAAATTGAAAAGTAAAGGGTTTAATAACGACAATTAATTGACACAACATTTTTGGCATCGTTGTCAGGGAGATGTTAAAAGGTAAATGGTAGAAGGGTAGTTTTTAGTTGTTTCTTTTTGAATTTCTCACTACATTATAGATTTGGTGGAGGAAAAGATGGTATGACACAAAGGTGCCCTTGCTTCTGAATCTCTCTGCAAGGGTTCTATCCTACTACATTCACTCTAGTGAGCCTTTCCAAACCCTTTTCTTTCATGTAGTTAGCTAATGGTTAGGCCTAGAGATAACAAAGTCAGGTTTCTTAAGTCAAGAAGTAATATTCTAAGTGATTTGTTTTAAAGTACCAGAAACCCCCTACTAATCCGTCTGAAAGGTATACAGGTAGTTCTTTGCAGGAAGGAGAATGTTTTGCATCAAAGGTGACTCCAATACTCACCACACCACAATAAAAAACCACGACTGAGAAAGTGCAGGAAGAGAAAGGAGGAATCCCGAATAAAGGTTCCAAGGACAACCAAATTAGTGAGCTAACCCCAAATATTGATCCAACACTAGAGAAGGATGTCAACCCAGAACACATTGCCAAACTCTTTGGATGATCACAAAACATGGTCATATCATAGGTTGAATCTGCAGTTGTAGAAGGGATACCTAAAGACATATTGGGGATAATTTTATTTTTCATCAAAATACAATTAGTGAGCCACCCTTCTCTCCAAATTGGGATACAAAACCAAAGATACTCAATTTTGTATTATTTGGCAGTATGGCAGATGAGGAGGAAAGGAATGTGAAAGTAGAAGGAGAGGCAACCTTTGGGTTCCCCATCCTCGACTTGGAAATGAACATGAATATGAAGAACATTCCTCCATCGATATTTCCAAATTTTAGAAGTATGATCACTGAAGATCCGAATGATTTTTTATTTGAGTTTGACATTATATGACGAAATTATATTATGTGGATGATGCTAAAAAATTAAAGTTATTTCCCACGACTTTGAAAGATTCTACCTTGAGATGGTTTATGGGACTTCCATAGTATTCTATTATATCTTGGGAAGACATGAAAACTATTTTTCTTAAGAAATACCAAGATTATTGTAGAACTAGAGATTCACAAAATGATATCTTTAAGATGAAACAACAAGAAGAGGAAAGTATTGAAGACTACATTGAGAGATTCTTATAGAGCCTTTAAAACACCAAACAAATTACCTTAAACGATGATACCATTATGTCTATTTTTCTGAAAGGGATATAGGAAGAATATTTAGAAGTGCTTAGTCCTATGGGTTCTGGTGATGTTTCTCACTTACCATTTGTAGAAATTTGTGATTTATGTAGGAGATATTCACGAAGTAGAGACAAATATGGTAAGGGAGTGAGGGATAATTTTACAAGAGATATTAAATATATTGTAGGGGGAGTAACAAGGACTGAACCAATAAACTTGTTAGATAAATTTAAAATGGATATCCTTGGTACTATTAGATCGTAGATAGATACACTAAAGAATAAAAAAAACAAGAAGAAGAGGAAGAAACCTTAACTATATTTTGTGCTAAGTGAAGGAAGATACATCCTTTAAGAGAGTGTCCATTAGATACTGTAAACTTTTTTGCTAATTGTTCATATAACCATGATGCAGATAAATTCCCCTCATTGTTGGGAATTAAAGCTATCTACCAAGAAAGCAACGAGAAAATTGAGCCATATTTTCAAGTTGCACATAAGAGGCCTTGAAAACCACATGCATAAGGTATGGAACAATATCCATAATTACAATTTTATGTATCTTATAATTATCATCCTCAACAATGGACTGCTCTGATGCCCTGACATCCATGCCCCCAATAGCCTACCCAAAACTACCCTCGGTGACAAAGCTTGTGAAGGAATGAGTATGGGAATATGGGCCCACAAAAATTGCCAGTTCCTTCTCCAGCTTATTCACAATATCCACCACCTTTCCCTCCTATGAAGGCACAAATGAATCCACCTCAACCAATAATTCCTCAATTGCCACAACAATTATTGTTACCTGCAAATCAAAACCCTCAGAGACCAACACAATTACCTGCTCAACCTGTCCCCAACCCAAATAATATAACAACTCAACCTGTCATAATTGTTGAGTTGTATACCTTTTCAACTTACTTGATCACTTTGTTTCCATTACAAGACATACATTTGAGATTGGGAAAGTTCCTTCAAAAGGAAAATCCTACAGTTGTCATTGAAGAAGAACTTGGAGAGGAGGAAGCTCCTAACAAAAAAACCAATGATGACCCCCCTCAATATAGGATTGGTCATACCACACAAACATCATCTACTTTCAATTCAGAGCAACCTTAAGCATCCAAAAACTCTCCTTACCCAGAGAGGCTCACCCTAGAAAAACTTGTGGTTCAATTTGAATTGGACTTGGAAACATAAATAAGAAATGTATGTGTGAAAATTCCCTTGTTACAAGAAATAAATATGTACCTATATATGAAAAAACTATAAGGAATTATGTATTAAAAATCCTGGAAGAAAAAGGAAAGACCCCCCTACAATTCAAGTTATAGGTCAATTAGTTGAACTAATGTATGGAAGAAATATAATGGGGAAGTATGTTGATCCTGGAAACCTTGTAGTCATTGCTTACATAAAAAATGTTACCATATAAAAGACCCTAATTGACCTGGGGGAAACAATAAGTTTTATGACTGTTATAACCATGGAAGTTTTACAGTTGGATGGCCTCCGACCCACACCCATAGTGCTTGAACTAGCTGATATATCTTGAATTAAGTCTGTCAGTGTTTTAGAAAATGTCATTGTAACCCTAGACTTATCGGAATACCCCGTGGATTTCTTATTTATCTAGCCTAATACCACCATGGATGGTCACCCCTTGATCCTCAAGAGACCTTGGTTAGCTATAGTCGATGCCTTCATTGGTTGTAGATATGAAGATATGACTATATGTAATGGGGAATCCATGAAGAAACTTACCCTCTATGGACCTGCAAAACCACTAGTAGAAGTGGGTAGAAGACCCTTACAAAGGTGAATAAATTGCACAACCCCTCTTAACCATTTAACAATATAGAGCATTGAAATAACAAATTGAAGAGAATTTTCTAAATCAATTTCTCTCTACCAAAAATGTTATATGATATCCTGAATCATCTTCTACACATGGTCTTGTCTTTAGTAATGATTTTAAGGATAATTGTGATTTGAAAAAATCATTATCCCTTCCTATATCATCCATTAAATAAAGTTTAGATATTTATAGCATTCCTGTTGAAATAGTTCCAGGGAAATTTTTAAACATCAACTCTAAACTTGACCAAAATCAACCGGGATAGTTAATTTGGGTGTTACAAGAATAGTATGGTTCATTCACATGAGATTGCAAATACATGCGTGGCATTCATCCTGATACCTGCATACATCATATCTACACTCAGGAAAATACTAACCTGTTATGCAACCAAAATTCCACATGAACCTCGGTTTGAAAGATATTGTGAAAGAAGAACTCCAAAAATTATTGAACGCCAACTTTATATACCCAATCTTTGATAGCAAGTGAGTTTCACCACTTGTGATCCTACCCAAGAAAAATGTTAAATGGATAATATGTGTTAATTTTCGGGAGCATAATAAGGAAACCTTAAGAGATTATTTCCCACTACCATTTATTGATAAAGTGTTGGATACTTTGTCAGAAAAATTGTACTTTTATTTTCTAGACAATTTTAGCGGATACAACCAAATTCAAATTGAACTAGAGGATCAACAAAAGACCACATTCACGTGCTCATGGGGGACATTCGGCTATAGATTCTTTCCATTTGGTTTATGCAATGCTCTCGCCACATTCCAATGGGTAGTATTGGACATTTTTTCTGATTTGATTGATGAATGTGTAGAAATATATATGGATGAATCTCTATCTATGACGATACTTTTAAAGAAGCACTTCATAATCTTGAAAGAGTCTTGATTAGATGTCATAAATCCTACCTCTCCTTGAGTAATGAAAAGTGTAGAATATTATCAACGAAGGGTATTGTTATCAATCATCACATTTCCTGTACATGTATCAAAGTAGACCTAGCCAAAATCAAAATCATCATGGACCTTCAACACCATGATCACAAAAAGAGTTTAGAATATTTTTAGGTCATGCCGATATTTATGGAAAATTTTACTAATATAGTTGCACCCATATTCAAATTGTTGGTTAAAGATATTGATTTTTCTTGGGAATAACAATGTCAAAATTATTTCAAGGTCTTAAAAGAAAAACTATCCACAACACCGATACTTAGGGGACCAAACTAGTCCCTTTTCACATATGTACAGATGCTTCAGACACAACCCTCATATTTTTTTTCTAGGGACCTAACCTCCCTAACCCCTCACGTAGGTAGATAATATATTTTCCATGCAATAAAGGCCAATATTAATAAGGCCTAGTAATAAGGAAGAATAAGTCAAATGTAAGAAGACCTAACATAAGTTTTCACTTCCAGAAGATCTTCCTCTAGATTGTTCTTTTGGTAGATATATTTAGTATAAATAGGAGTCGAGGGCATAAGAAGTCTTGTCTTGAAAATTATTGTAATAGAGATCTACTCTGCTGGAGGTTTCCCCCTTGAAGAGGAAAGTGAACATTGTTTCCTATCAATAAAGGTATTATTTTGGTGCTATGGTTTCATATATTGTGTTGTTTCGTTGTTATTCTCTGCAATATTTCTATTTTTGGCTATTATAATAGATCCAGTACCTTATAAGTGGTATAAGAGAACTTTCCTTGGCATAAAATTGTGGGTTACTTTTCTTTTCCAGGGTAGAGACATATTTCAACATCTTAAAGTGTAATACCCCAAGTTTTTGAGCTCCATATTAAATAATGGATTTTTTTAATCTATGAAAGGCCGGAGTTCCCAAACAATTAAAAGAGGCCAATGTGCCTAGGAAATGTAATGTTTTGATCATTATTAATAACAAATACATCACTGGCTACTAGACGGACAAGGAAAAGAGTTATAGGGCGCTATGATTCCACAAGAGAGGGGGCTTTAGGGGCTAAGTATTTATTTTATATTTTATATACCCATAATTGTTTTAATATAGAGGAGTGGTTACATGAGCTTTTTGGGGGAATTCCATATGGTTCTTGATTTGCAAGTAAATATATAAGCCCATCTTGTGGGTTGTTTGGGGGCTTCGTGTCCACTCATTCTTTTACCCACTCATCTTCCTCATTTGTGTTTTGTCTTGGGAAAGGAAAACAAATTGTTGGAGAGAAGACATTATTTTGTTGGATGTAAATAGTGCTAGTCTATTTCAGCCATGAATGAATTCCTACATATCTGAGATGCTTTGGTCTGTGTTCAGTTTTTCTCACAACTACGAATCCTGAGAGTCCCAGCATGGAGATTCTTGACCAGATGCACTGGAGCCATGGAAGGAGATGGACATCCCGAGGGACTGTGTGGCAGAGAAGGGGTTCATTCTCTTGGGTTGTGCAGGCTGGGTAGAAGAGATATGGTGTACTTCATATTGCTGTGTGTAATGAGAAGCATGTGAGAGATTGAGTGCTGATTGGCTTCGGAAGTTGAATGACACTTTGGAACCATCCTTGTGGACTCATAGCCTTGGCTCGGGGGTGACATTATCATTGAGACTTGGAACATCAATTTCTATGGTTGGGTGGAATGTCCTTGGTCTTCAACCAGTTGGTGATTCATTTTGTTAAAGATACGTGCTCTCTCTATCATGATTTAATTTACCTGTATATGTTATTTCCAATGTGTATTTATTTATTTATGAAATTTGTATCTGTAATATGCATACTTTCTGGTTATTGCGGTGAACGACATATGATTCATTTATTTTATGTGGTAGCATGAAACTTGATCTATGCATGTGAATATTTCATGCATCTTTATTAATTAAAAATTTACCAAAATTTGAGATAAGTTTAGAAGCAGTCTTGAAGTAGCGTACCTGGCCTGTAGGTGGCTGGGTACATTACATATTGGTATCAAAGCCTCAGGTTGAAACACCAGACTAGTATGGGACGAAACTGTGGATATGGAATTATGGTATTGTCCTTAAAATGGACAGGTCCTTGTGATCTTAAAGCTCAAGAAAGATGTCACTGCAGATATCACACAAAATCCATACTGTCATGTAGAAAGCGATCCATTGTGAAGGATTGTAGAATTGTGGCCGTCCCTTTTGAATCTCAGGAGCGATCATGAGGTTTGATTGAAGCCAAGAAAGAGATGGAAAACCCTGAAACTTCATCGCTTTGATTATTATGGGAGACAGGGCAGAAGCATGGAAAAGGCCGAAGTCATGAAGTCCTGTCGACCGTACGATCTGATAGGAGGCTCAAGAGAAATCTCAGTCATTGTTCAGGATCATCCGACATTGACCACTTCGGGAAGTTAAATCCAGGAGAATTGAACCATTTTAGAACTGCTATAACCTGGAGTCCTAGAGTGCCGAAGTCCCCAAACCCCATCGAATGTTAAATTGAGGGAATAGTTTAGGAGTAATGCAGGCTGTCAGATATGGAGCAGAGATGGTGGATGGTCTGTTTGATTGATGCTGTGTCATATACCACGTGACCAGGGTATCGTGTAGGGACACACATGACCCAGATTTAGTACCTTTGGGACCCTAAACCATTCATTTTTGAGTGATACATGGCATGCATTCCATGGGTGCACGTCACCATAGGTGACATCAACATGCCATGTCATCTCCGAGAGTATGGCCTCCGGGGGTGTCCAATGTTTCTACTAGCGAAAGTGTTAAAGATCGAAGTCGTGAATTCATGCAAACCATTAATGTAAGACCCATTTAGAACCTTTCTCAACTGTTAGATCAAGTAATGGAAGGATGGTGTAAGAACTTTGATAGATATCACTTCGGGGGAGTTGAACGACTCAGGAGTTGTAATATCCTGGAGTCCTGGAGGGACGAAGTCTCGAAATGAATAAGGATCGTCCATCCTGATGCTTGATTAAGTCATGACATGTATCACTCCAGGGAAGTTGAACAACTCGAGAGTTGTAATGTCCTAGAGTAGAAAATTCACATGGTATGTTGATATAAGGCCCTTTGGGGGTCCTTGTGACTATCCGATTTAACAATGGACGGATAGGGTAAGAGCTTCGACGAGTATCACTCCGGGGGAGTTGAGAGACTTAGGATTTTTAATGTTCCGAAGTCTCGGAGCACCAAAGTCCTGAATTGATTAAGGCCTTACATATCAATGTCAGATTAAGTTGTGACCGTCGATCTCTTCGAAGCCTCCAGATGATCCAGGATCACCCATTCAACAAGAGATTAAATCTCGACCGTCTGATATGCTAGTAGAGTTATTGGAAGGGGTTTGACGAAGTTTAAATCTGGGATAAATAAGAAGATTGAAAAGGGGGAATAGTTGAAGGCCGAAGTCCAGAGGACTTGGTCCTAGCACCAATCTCATGATAAGGTAAAGGATTAAATTAGAGGTGTGAAGGGCCTAGTAAGTAACCAATCCCTGACATTGTGTCCGAACAAGCTCCTATGTAGAATAATATAGAGGAAGGCACTAAAGAGTGAATAAGCCCGTGGCTTCGAGCCGTGGTCACATAGAAAGTGGGTTGAAGAAAGTTCCCATGGAAAATTCAAATTCTGTACCAGTTAAAGGAGTTGTGGAATATTTTGACAAGATCCTATTGAAAAACAAAAGAAAAGGGGTTGAAAGTGATTTTGTTTTCGAGAAGCCATAAATTTCAGCTCAAATATCAAATTGGGGGAAGATTGCAGTCATTAGAAAGATTATTCAGAGGAGAATAACATGGAATTGCTATAATATGGAGAATGATAATATATTACTTCATGAATTGAGAAGAAAAAGGACTTGTAGCATTGTTTGCAATTTGTTTTTTCTATAATATGCATAATTCTAACAAAATGGTTGCTTGCACATTTTGCATAATTATGGGTGTGTAAACATATCAGTTTAGTATAAGAATGCATATTCAATAAATGGAAAAAGGAGAGGTAAATTCCAACCATGATAAAGAGACCAAAGGTCAAAATATCATTGTTGGTAATGCAGAAACATAATCCAACGGACACCAGGCCATAGGGGAGCAAGAAACATTGATAGAGACTGTGAGAAGCATGAAATTAG
>ML799371.1:138637-161219 GCA_009831015.1 Picea engelmannii | reverse complement strand
TTCATCATTCCCTAGGGGACTTGACTGGAAAAACACATGTACGTTCAAAGTTGGAAAGCATCCCAAGTATATCTCCCATCAAGAATCAAAGAAGGAGACATGGATTAGATAGCTTGCAAGGGGAGCTGAAGAAAATCAAGCCACCATCATTTGATGGAGAAAAAAAGAAAGGAGAATATGCAAAAGCATGGTTGCTAGGAATGCGGAAATATTTCCAGTTGCATGATTACTCATCAAATGTAGAATCCATAATTACAGTCTACCACCTTCAGGGGAAGGCATCTATGTGGTGGGATTGACTGTAGAAATTTAAGCACCTCGATGAGAAGATAATTTCTTGGAAGCAGTTCAAGAAATGTTTTTAGCAGCAATACTTGTCAAAACAATATTATGACAAGAATATGCAAGAGTTCTTTGAACTCAAACTTGGGAACAAGACCATGGATGAATATGAAGGAAATTTCTTGGAAATTCTTAGGTATGTGAACTTCATTAGAGATAAGAAATTAAAAATTTAGAGGTTCTTGAGTGGACTGCCATCCTTTTACAAGGATATCATTCAATTTGATGAGCCTAATAATTTAGAGGAAGCCATAAGAAAGGACAAGTATTTGTATGGGAAGAATAGAGGAATTCCATCTTTTCAAAAGTCTTGGGATGACAATAAGAAAGGAAATATGTATCAAATCAAGAAAGGATTCAAGCCACCTTTCATAAGGAATAGTTCTCAAGCACATCAACAAGGGTATCCATTTTAAGGTGATAAAAAAATGACAGAGTCCTTGGGAAAGAGGCCAAGCCAACAACCCATAAAGTGTTGGGGATGTGAAAGAGATCACATGTATAAATATTTTCCTCACCGAGGAGATAAGATGAATACTTTGCATATCATCAATCAAGAGGAGACAATATAGGATGTGGGAAAAATCATTCTAAGGATATATGCAGCCTTGGACAATGGAAAAACATACTATCAATCCCACATGATTGAAGTGAAAAGTAAGATTGATAATCAAACCATAGATAATTTAATTGATTTTGGAGCTAGCCATATCTATATAGATCCAAAGCTAGTTGAAACATTTAAATTGAAGAAATACAAGCATGAAAAGTCTTGGTTAGTTCAACTAGCTACTGGAACCAAGAGAAAAATGAATGATATTGTTAAAGAATGCCCTATAAACATGAATGGAGATAACACTAAGGTAGATTTTAACATCATACCACTTGGGTCTTATGAATTCTTGATTGGTATGGTTTGGATATAAATGAATCATGCTGTTTTATATTGTTATAACAAGGCTTTCACATGCCTTGATGAGGAAGAGAATGCAAGGGCAATGCAAGGTATCCCAAGGCCTATATATGTCCAATATATTTCAACATTTCATCCCAAAAGAAGTTTTAGAAAAGGATGCTAGATATATGCAGTCCATATGGAAGAGCCAATGAATGATAAAGAGCCAAGTCTCAAAGATTGTCCAGTCTTGAAAGAGTTTCAAAATGTGTTTGAAGAGATACCGAGATTTCCACCGAAGAGGAATATAGATTTATCTATTGAATTAGTGCATGGAGCTGCCCCAGTATCCAAGAATCCCTACATAACGAGCACAACAAAGCGAAAAGAGCTGTAAATGAAATTAGAATAGTTCCCAAATCTATAATATTGGATGTGGGTGGCCGTGAAATCATGTTTGCAAACATATTTGTGATACTCTTATAATTTATGAACAAATGAAATTTCCGTAAAAACACCATCCACTTGTAATGCCTGGTTTGTTGTATCTTACTTTGGGTCTGCAAATACTGTAGTGGCTGGTGATCTATGTGGATGATGGTATCCTTTCCCTTCAAATAGTGCTTCCACTTTTTGACATCTTGTACCAAGGCATAGAGATCCTTATCGTAGGCATGGTAGTTGAGAACCGCCCCATGAAATACTTCATAATGATACTAGACGTGCCTTCTTCCCTGCATCAGTAATGATCCCATGTCATACCCACTTGCATTTATCTCCACTTTGAAGGGACTTTGCAATTTTGGTAGTGAGAGCATTGGTGCTTGACTGATATTTCTTTTCAACTCATCAAAGGACTTCTATTGACTCCTCCCCAACTGAAAAATATTACCATTGACTATTATGGTATGGAGTGGTGCAGCTACCACGGAAAATGAAGCTATGAAACTGCCCAAGTATTGTGCTTCCCTAACAAAAATATTAAATTTAGTGACATTAGTAGGAAGTATCCATTTCATGATGGCCTCCACCTTTGTAGATCTCTCTTGAGCTCCCCTCCACCAATCACATATCCAAATACACCAAAGACTGTGGAGTAAACTCACATTTCTTGAGATTGAAAAACAACTGGTACTTTTTCAGAGTATCTAACACTTGCATAAGATGTGATATGTGCTCCTCTTGGGTAGCACTATAAACCAATATATCATCCAAATAGACATTAACAAATGCATCTAGATAAGGGTGTAAAAAATCATTCATTAGTCTCATAAATGTATTCGGTGCATTGCATAAACCAAATGGCATAACCAACCACTCATACAAACCTTGCCTTGTCTTGAAGGTAGCATTTTAGGTATCTTATTATTTGACTCGTACTTGGTGATATCCTGATTTAAAATCTAGCCAAGTGAAGTACTTGGCATGTTGTAGCTAGTCCATCAGATCATCAATCCTTGGCAAGGGGTATTGATTTTTGAGTGTAATCTTGTTCAATTCCCTACAATCAATACACATTCTCCAAGTCCCATCCTTCTTGGGCACAATTATGATGGGTGACCCACAAGGTGACGTACTTGGTCGAAACACACCATGCTCCAACAACTGCTGCAATTTCTTCTTTTCTTCATTTTCTTATAGAACAGACCACGTATACAATATAATATTTGGCAAGGGGGAGTGTGGCAATAATTGGATTTCATGCTCCACTTCCCTCTTAGGTGGTATCCCTTTAGGATCCTGGAGCACTCCTATGTATGCTTATAGAAACTCCTCCAATTGATATTTCTTATCTTTAGTACACCCCTCTAGGGATTCCTTTACTCTCATTGACTCATCATCAGGCCGATTCTCTCTTAAGAAAAGAAAAAACATATTTCTTTCTAGAACTAATCAACTTATTGGCTTGGTTGGTGTTATAACTATAATTTTTTTTATATGGAATCCAAGTATTGGGATTTAGCAAGCAGCTAAATCGGTGTAGAGGTGCGACAAACTGGAGGACCTGGCCGTATCTAGCAGGCGAGGTTAAGTCTAGCAGAAGTGTGAAGTTGATGGGACCCGACGGGTCATGGATCGTGGGCAATCAACGGTCATGGAGCATATCAGGCCAAGAACTAGTGTGGAGGTTAATCTATTGAAAGAGGGCTGATAAGAATACCATGGTTTCGTCTCGAGGTCACGTGGCACCTCCAGATGCACATCGGGGGGAAAGGCAGGTGAGATCGAAACCACTCAATCACTCCCTGAAATCACATCTCAAATGTCATTCAACATGTTAAATCCAAAGTTCATATGTGGAAAGGGAAAGTTGACGGTCAGTCAAATCACCCCGAGACACTTGTTTGGGTACTTTTCATCCATGCGATGCTAGGTGAGCGCCGCAAAATAAATGATTTAAAGATTCATCATTGGAAATTGATGGTCAAATGTGGTAATCTATTATCCCTATAAGGATTTTTGTCAGCAGCCCATGATTAGCACTCGATTTCGACTGTTACTCAAAACACAGGTCAAATTACTCTATTTTCGGGTAATTGACGTTTTATTCAAGAGCATGATAATTGCGAACCGAACCATTCGTCCAACTCATGTACAGTTGAGAGAAATAGGCTCCTGTTTCCAGGAAAACCAGAGGAAATGGAGGAGAAATATTCAACGACCTTTAGCAAATCGGGAAATTCAAATAGTAGGACACGACTATCAATTAAGAAAAAGGAAAGGCTTGTTGTGCAGATACTAGCAACAAAATTTCGCACAAAATCTGCGGATGAACCAGGGTCAGGTGAAGAAATAAGATTGAATCATATCATGAAGGATTTTATCATCAATGGATATGCAGACAAATACCACATGAAAGCTGGCAAGAGTAAAAGAAGAAAGCGACGGGAGAAGGAGACTAAAGTTGAAATGGTTGAAGGTACTGGAGAAAACCAACCTGATTGGCTTGACACTTTAAAGGAAGAAATTGAAAACCTGAAATAGATCGCAAGCTAAATTAAGTATATTTCAAGGAATTTTGTGATGATGCAGACAAGTAGAATTCAGGGTAAAAATCTCAAATATGTCAAATTTTTTTTATAACGTTCCCTAGAAAGTAGGAGTTCGGTTTTGGTACGTTACACCCTCTATGACCAATATCTATTTTTGGAATCTTGGAGAAGATGATTTGTTTTAGATCCCATATGTAATATATATATATATATATATATATATATATATATATATACTATTTAAAAAATAAATGAATGGTTGGACTTACCAGAGAGGGGCCTTCCCTCGTAGTAGGAGAACTTTGTAATTTCTTATGAATTTTAATAAAAGTAGATAAGGTTTTCTTAGATAGCCGAGATTCATCATGGTGTTGATGTTCAATATGTTTTCTTGTATTTCATATTCATGAATGTGTTTGTTGCTAGTAATAATCGTTAAGTAATAGAAGGAATTCATCTTGCTGATGCTCTTTCTCACATCGATTATACTTGTTATATGTTTGTTGGTTTATGGTTCAGAATTCACTAGTGATTGGTGCTCTGCTTGCAGTAGCCATCCTTCATGTTTCTTCTTCTAACGCTATACCAAGAGATTCACCCTCTATTGGATGCCTTTTGCTGACAATATTTTTCCCTCTATTTTCCTTTGCCATCTCTTATTACTTATTTGGCTGAACATCATACCTATTTTTCCTCTGTTCCTTTTTGAAATACATAGCTTATAACTCTTCATACGTTTTCAAGAATGGAACCCATTGCCCAATGGCCCTGCTCTTATGTTTTGTCCTACCATCTTTAAATTTTATACCATGGCAGAATCTGACCTTTGTGCATGCATTACCAAATATTTTGAATAACTCAAATAGTTGTATGCCTGAGAGAGCTGTCTTTGGTTGGAAGGGTCAGAATCCAACCTAAAGTTGGTTGAAACAGTTACCTCTATCGTTTGTTTTATCAGCCGAACAAATTTACAGAGTGTTAAAATTCTGGCGCCATTTCCGGGGAGCAAAGTTGAAATCTTCCTCGGGAGAAAATGACAAAGTTCAGATCTGAGTATTGATGGTGAAGAGTATTCAGACATAGAAAGGCTATACATCATTTATCCGATGACTCCATTTTCAAGAATCTAGAATTCAAAATTTGCATGGCGACTCCACTGTCCAAAGACTTAGTAGCCTAAAGATTTTATTGGCGACTCCACTTAAGCTTCAAATGCGACTTAGAGACCCCACTGGAAGATGAGAACCCTTGATAGAGGTATGAAAGGACATCATGGGAGAAAATAAGTACCTAAAGTTGAGTTTTTTACAAGACATAATATTTTTTGTTATTAATTACCTTTTGTCCTTTCCTGAACATGTTAAACAAATTTTTCTTCACTTGTTGCATGCAAATGATGATCATGATAATCTTGAAATTGTATATAATCCTCTTAAAATTATACAAATATCTCCCCAGTCTATCACTGATTTTGATCAAAATCTCCTGTCTAAGCCATGTTCTAACCATGACCAAGTTGATGAGCCTCATGAAGCCAAGGATGATATTTCACCTCATGTACTTGATCCAACACTCTCCAAAACCCAACAAAGATACAAACCCTTAAAATTACCTCACATCCTTCATGCTTTTCCTCCAAATCACTATGAGTACCTACCTGTGTTTGATGGGGAACTTGGTGCCATCACAACTGAAAAACACATCCAAGAGTTTGACCATTTTATAGATTTGTTTGAGATTGACCATGATGGCGTTTGTAGGAGGGCCTTCTCTCAATCCTTGAAAGGAGATACCAAAGAATGGTTTAAACATTTGCAACCAGAGACAATTGGCTCATGGGAAGAATTGAAGAGCGTTTTTTCAAAGTTTTGGGGCAAGAATAAATCTCCGGACCTACAAATTACAGAATTCTATGCATTGAAAAGACAAAGCAATGAGACTATGTCTACATTCAGTAGAAGGTTTTCCAGTACTTATTATGATTTTCCCAAAGAAATTCAACCCATTGAAGCTGCTTCCATGCTCCAGTATGCCACTACTATTCACCCAGATTTGTCTTTCCTTCTGATGGAAAGAAGACCTAAGACCTTATAGTAAATGTTTAATGATGCTCAGGAGATTCAACACAATATCCTAGCATGTGAACATATTCAAAAGGAGGGGTTGGGTGCTCCAGGGCATGAGAATGAATATGAATAGAGAACATTGGATTGGAATTTTTAGCATAAAATTAATGATATCATAGGTCCTCTTGAAGTTTTAAATGTAAATGATTTTGCAAAGGATTATATTCCACTTATTGAAAGAGAGGGAAATTATGTAGTTTCTGATCCACCCCATGATAAGCATGGAGCTGATTGTTTCATATATTCATTTGTAGATAGTCAAGAAGAGGAGTTTGCAAATCAGCTTGTTGAGGAACATGTTGATGTCCCAAGATTTTTCTTGTTAGATAATATTGCAGATGTTGTTGATTTGCCTATATATGATGAATATTATGATGACTATGATGTTGAATTCCTTGAACAACCAACTGCATGTTATCTACCTAAAAATGTTCCTTTTCATCCATATAATGAGATCCATCAACTTACATATCACAGTTACAAAGAAGAAAGTACTGAAACAACCGAAGGAAATTATTTTCCTTTATGCTTTTCTTCATTTAAATTGTTGAAAGAAAACACCAAAATCATCATTGAGACAAAGGAATGTGTGCCGATGCCAAATACACCGATTCACTGAAACAATTTGACAAGGAATTTCATCCATTGGTCAAAGAGGAATCTAAAAATAAGTGTGTTTAACAATCTAAAGAAATTGAAAAATATTCATATGAGAGAAATGAAGAAAAAGAAGAAATCTTCAAATTAGGAGTAAGAACCTTGCCATTAGGCTTTGCTTCTTTCAAATTGCTCAAGAAAAATGTCAATAATGTTTCAGATAAAAATTCTTCCAGGTATGATGTTGAATTTGAAGAAAGAAATAGACTTGCAAATGAAAGCTATCTTCCATTATGTTTCTCTTCCTTTAAATTGTTAAGAGCCAATCACGAGAAAACATATAAAGTTGGTAAAAGTGTTGTTGTTCAAAGTCATTTGCCTTCTTCTAAAATTGATGAAGATATCCAACTAGGTTTCCAACAAAACAAAGTGTTTCAAAGTTGCCTTTGTTCCCCTGTGAATGATGTATCTGTTCATATTATAAGTGGCTTGGATGTGTATGAATTCTCTAAGACCCCATCTAGGGAGACTTTGAAAAATGAACAAACATATGACATAAAGTTTCAGGGAAGCAATAAAACAATGTATGTCATGACTCAATAAAAAATGAAGAAAGATCATAAGGAAGCAACTGTTTTAATTGATTCCTTTGAAGATTATAGTTCTAACACTGAAGAGGAAGAACAAAGAAAACCAACACTTGTGAAGATGGCTTGTCCTTCTGTTTTGGTTCGTCGAAAAGAGATATTTTGTCATGTGTTTCATGACCCCGTGGCATGTTATATGGAGAGTTCTAACAATTAGAATTTGCGGCTTAGGATGAATTGTAATCTTAGAGATGAAGATGATGGCCAATCAATGCTAGGATTAGATATGGATTGTTTTCCACTAGTGGTTTCATTTAAGCCAATGATGTCCTCTGATTCAGAAGGTTGTTATTTCCAGCAGTCTCAACAGATTTTTTCACCTCTTGGTGGAAATCAACAAGGTAAATCACATGAAAGCAAGAATGCAGTAGAAGAAGTGAAACATGATTGTTGTCTTATGCATGTGTTGGAAGATCCATTTGCAGTTTTGATAGAAAAAATAAACAGTCCCAATATTTTTGAAATCATAACATTCAAATTCATATATGACTTCTCGAATGGGTTATCAGTGAATAGGCTTTGGAGAAAGCATGTGAAAAATAAACAAGTAGTGGATAAAATGTTGGCATGGATGCATTGGCATTTTGATTTTATTTGATTAGTAGTACATTTGGGTAGTTAGGGTAGGTAGGCGTAAATGAGCTTGTAGATCAAGCATTTTCAAGTTTAGGTCTCCAAATAAAGCATTCAGCCTCTAGGTGAGAGCAGTGTGCAGATTGCAGTTTTCAACAGACATTGGTGATAGGTCAAGGTATAATACACACCTGTTGTGAGAGATTCCCCAATGGATAAGGCACAGGGTCTACTATTTTTTGCTACCTCTCAGGGAGGATAACATTCCTAGTTGGAGCCCATGTTATCACTATAACAATTTTTATATGGAATCCAAGTCTCGAGATTTAGCAAGCGGATAAATTGGTGTAGAGGTGAGACAAATTGGAGGACGTGGCCATATCTAGTGGATGGGGCTAAGTCTAGCGGAAGTGTGAAGTTGATGGGGCTCGACGGGTCATGGATCGTGGGCGCTGCAGATCAACAACCGTGGAGAATATTCGGCCAAGAACTGCGTGGAGGTTAATCTATTGAAAGCGGGCTGATAAGAATACTATGGTTTCATCTCGAGGTCACGTGGCGCCTCTGGATGCATATCGGGGGGAAAGGCGAGTGAGCTAGAAACCACTCAATCACTCCCCAAAATCATGTGTCAAATGTCATTCAATGTGTTAAATCCAAAGGTCACATGTGGAAAGGGAAAGTTGACGGCCAGTGAAATCACCTCGAGACACTTGCTTGGGTACTTTTCGTCCGTGCGATGCCAGGTGAGCGCCGCCAAATAACTGATCTAAAGACTCATCATTGTAAATTGATTGTCAAACGTGGTAAGTTTTTATCCCTGTAAGGATTTTTGTCAGCATCCATGATTAGTACTCGATGTCCACTGTTACTCAAAACACAGATCATATTACTCTATTTTCGGGTAATTGATGTTTTATTCCAGAGCGGGATAGTCGCGAACTTAACCATTCGTCCAACTCCTATACATTTGAGAGAAATAGGCTCCTGCTTCCAGAAAAACTAGAGGAAACGGAGGAGAAAGATCCAATAGACTTCATCAAACTAGGAAATGTGAATAGTAGGACAAGACTATCAATTAAGAAAAAAGAAAGGCTTGTTGTGCAGATACTAGCAACAAAATTTCGCACAAAATCTGCGGATGAACCAGGGTCAAGTGAAGAAATCAGATTGAGTCCTATCATGAAGGATTTGATCATCAATGGATATGCAGATAGATACCACATGCAAGATGGCAAGAGTAAAAGAAGCAAGCGATGGAAGAAGGAGACTAAAGCTGAAATGGTTGAAGGTACTAGAGAAAACCAGCTTGATTGGCTTGACACTTTAAAGGAAGAAATTGCAAACTTGAAATAGATCGCAAGATAAATTAATTATCTTTCAAGGAATTTTTTGATGATGTAGACAAGTGGCATTCAGAGTAAAAATCTCAAATATGTCAGTTTTTGTTTATAACGTTCCCTAGAAAGTAGGAGTTCTGTTTTGGTACGTTACACCCTCTGTGACCGATATCTATTTTTGGAATCTTGGAGAAGATGATCCATTTTGGATCTCGTATGTAATTTATCTATATATACTGTTAAAAAGATAAATGAATGGTTGGACTTACCAGAGAGGGGCCTGCCCTCGTAGCAGAAGAAATTTGTAATTTCTTATGAATTTTAATATAAGCAGATAAGGTTTTCTTAGATAGCCAAAATTCATCATGGTGTTGATGTTCAATATGTTTTCTTGTATTCCATATTCATGAATGTGTTTTCTGCTAGTAATAATCGTTAAGTAATAGAAGGAATTCATATTGTTGATTCTCTTTCTAACATCGATTATACTTTTTATATATTTATTAGTTTCTGGTTCAGAATTCTCTAGTGATTGGTGCTTTGCTTGCAGTCGCCAGCCTTCATGTTTCTTCTTCTAACAATATACCAAGAGATTCTCCCTCTATTGGACGCCTTCTGCTGATAGTATTTTTTCCTCTCTTTTCCTCTGCCATTTCTTATTACTTATTTGGATGAACATCATACCTATTTTGCATCTTTTACCTTTGGAAATACATATCTTATAACTCTTCATACGTTTTCAAGAACGGACCCCATTGCCCAATGGCCCTGCTCTTCTATTTTGTCCTACCACCTTTAAATTTTATACCATGATAGAATCTGACCTCTGCACACACATTGCAAAATATTTCGAATAACTCAAATAATTGTATGCCTGAGAGATCCCTCTTTGGTTGGAAGGGTTAGAATCCACCTAAAGTTGGTTGAAATAGTTACCCCTGTCGTTTTTTATTATCAGTCGTACAAATTTACAGAGTGCTAACAGTTGGTACTTACTAGTGAGATCTTTGACTTTCCTTTATGTGTGTTATTGATGTAGGACTTCCCATCCTTGATCAATCAGTACCGGTTGGATCTTCACATGAATATTTCATCGTTCATATACATGTAGGAGATTCAATACACTAATTCACATACATCAAGGGATTCAATACACTACTTCACATACATCAAGGGGTACTACTTCCAATTCCACTTCATTAATAAAATATGCACTTACAACAAATTTAATCTTACACTATTTCTTTACCTTTATCTCTGCATCCTTTTTTACCTAACCTAATGGATAGGGGATAGGATGATCATGAACCTCCAATCCAAGATTTATAACCATATCCGCTACGATGAGATTATCTTGTGAGCTAGAGTCAAACAAAGCATCTATCTTGGTCTTCTTGACCTAAATATTGATGTGGAAGAGCTTGGTCATCTCCTTCTCTTGCTGGTGAAAAAAGATACTTAGATTCACCTCCTTCTGCACATATGTGTAGACAATATTTTCATCCACACCCAAGCTACTTTCAACTTGATTTCTTGAATATTTGGCTAAAAGGTTCTTTTTCTTTCCATTTTAGTTTAGCTCTGGATGTAGTTTCAAACATTTTTCCTCAGTGTGGCCATTAATGTTGCAATGATTGCAATGGTTGTTGGGATATTTGGAATGATGTGCAGTGTGTATTGTATTATTATATTCCCCCCCTTTCCACTTCTTCTTCCCCTCCCTCGAAGCTTCCTGGTGCTCTTTTTTCTTCAAGCCACTTGATTTCCCCTTCTTTTGGTCTATGTTTTCTAGGTACTGTTGTTGTACACACACCTCATCCACTTTCCTTAACTCGAAGAGAATCACCTACTTTCCTATATGATTATGTAAACTCCCCAGATACTTCAGGAGTACATCTAAGTTATTGGGAGAGATACCTAGCATGATGGCCATCTTTCTAAACTCATTGGTGTACTCCTGTACACTCTTCCCCTGCCTTTTCCTGAATTAGTTCCACTAGATCCATTGGTCCGCTACATATCTGATAGGGTAGAATTGGGACTTGATGAGAGTTTTGAATTCCTCCAACCTAGTTATTGTTGGATCACCCTACAATCTAAGTGTTTCCATGTGGATTTACCATGAGGTTAAATCATGGCCCTCTAAGTTCAATATAGCAAATGAAATCTTCTGTCCTTAATCTATATGGTGAATGATAAAATAAACATCTAGTTGTTGCAAGAACTGATTCAATTTTAATGCATTGATCTCAACTTGGTATGGATTTATTTCCACTTTTTCTTCCATATTGAATAGGGATTGTGAAGGGTTAATGAAACTCGAACTCAACTACTCTTTCTCAGATTATTTCCATGACTCCTTTCTTGAGTCTTCCCGATCTCGTGATTTCCCTTCCGATCTAATATATGAGTTAGAGCCTCCATCATAACTGAATGATCCGAGCTTGCTTTCTAGAGTCAACATGAGGAGGTTCATATTGCAATTGATGTCCGTAACATGTGCTTCCAAATGCTCAAATATCTCTTCTGCTAGATCTCGAGGGTTATTATGAACATACTCGTTTTCCATGGCTAGGGATTCTACAACTTCTCTTTAAACTAATTCCTATATCCCGCAACTTACCACAAATACCCCCAAAGAAAAACCTGATCTAATACCAATATGATCTGTAAATTTCCGTGGATACCATTGGAATAGTTCATCACAACAGATGTGATAAATAATTGAAATCTTTATTATTAAGGTCATTTTCCCTTTAGATTTCCAGAATATTTAGTTACTGTTGGCCTCCCATTTTTTCATGATTTAATACCTCTTTTTCCCACTTCCATCCTACTTTATAACTAAAACGAACCCTCTTATGATAGATGTACATTATTTTTAACTCAAAATCCCTTCAACAAACATTTGGAGGTAATTGTTTCTCATTTTATTATATTTCCCAGTTTCTTAGTGAATTAAAATGAGTTTTTAAACTAACCTTGCTAATGATGAATTTATCAGTTAAGTTCATGTACTCCCAGTGAAGTTTCGATACTTGAGTTTGGTTGTTAGCATATATCTGTGCACTCAAATGGAAAAATACCACCCGGGTTTTGAATTTCTAGATTCCAAAATGGTGTGTGTGCCTCAGTTCATGCTTAGGATCTTTCAGGTGAGTATGAGATGGCAGTCAAAAACATGGCCAATGACTTCTAGTGCATATGTTATTAAACAAGATCTGGATAGTAATGCTATTTCTATTCATTTCATGTCATATGAATAAAGTATCAAATCGAGACATGATTTGGTTTGTTTCTGTAATTTCTAAGCATGTCTGGATGGTTGTATCGAATCAAAGATAGTTCAATTTCATTAAGATTGTGATTGTTATTAATATTTCGGTATGCACAATTGAAGGATCACCCTCATCTTTTTGTATTATCATCGATTTGTAATGTAATGTATTATCATCAAACTCATGATTGTCTAATTGAAGTTGTTGGAGATCACCATGATTCGTTGTTCAACCTTATTGCAACATGATTGTATGGATTGAGGTGCATGTTGTAACTTGGATACTCAATTTTTAATACAAAATACCAATTCTGATCAATGGTGTTCTTCTAATCTTGTTACTGTAAGTTTATAAGCTCGCTACTAGTTGGAAAGGGCCCACCAACCCGGGACGCGTAGCTAGTTTGTAATTTTGTTAGTTTAGTTTATCATTTTTATTCAATTTTTTCCTGTAGAAACTAGGGTATGATTTGTAGTGTTATGTGTAGAATTTATATTTATGATTTGTAGTGTTTTGTTAACAATAGACACATAATTTATCTTATCTGTAGAAACACTAACGTTATACTACTTCTCAGTGGATATATGCTTGAATATCTATTAAGTTGTTTATTTATTTGTGGTATCTCTTTCTATGTTAATGAAATCTTGGTTTGCTATAGTTATTGGATTTCTTAAAGACCTGATTGAATATATGATAAAAGTACATGAACACCTTAAGGTGAAAGATTGTATTTCGATTCCCTTTTGTGAGAATAGATCTTGAGAAACTGGTAGTTACTTTCATTAACATATTTATCACTCTACTATGAGTAAACTAAAGTGTTGATATGAATGAAATGATATAGCTTGAGTTGTGTTTGCACATAGATAGGTTATTTGGATGCAAAAGTGCACCACCACCACACAAACTTGTTGTACTTAACAAATTGATTGTGAATGCAAGTGTGAAGACCTATTGTTAAATGTGTGATATTCATGGATTTTACTCTTTGAACTAGAAAATTCAACATTAGATTAGTAGCATGTAAACAAGGATTCAAGGAATCTTTAGCTAATTAATTCGAATGCTAGCTTGGTAAAACCCTGTTTCCATAATACAATAGCTTAGTACATTTAATCATGGACAATATATAGAAATATCTTGTGCTAAAATCTAACCTCATATATGATAGCATGGAAACTTAAATCTAGTAAGTAAAAGATTGCATCCTGAACCCTATAAGGAGATTTGGACAAAGAACTAGTCATTGGCTCTTGAATTGAATTTTTTATCAACATTTTAATTTCTTTTATGATCAGACAATTTAAACCTCCATTGAATGACAATTAAATACGAGAAAAAATCATAGACACATCCATGCATAGACAAATAATCTGGACATGACATACTGAGCCATTAAACTTTGCTTAAAAGCAATCATGTGGACAAAGTGAAGTCGTCTAAAATTTCTTCTTTATTATATTCTTTATGTTTTGATGAGTGATTGGATTGCAGTGCAATTTTCTTGTCTCTTGAGAAGTTATCATAGTTATACTTCAACCTTTTTCCTACACATATTGTGTCTACAACTCATAAGCTTACAAACCAAATTGAAAAGTAAAGGGTTTAATAACGACAATTAATTGACACAACATTTTTGGCATCGTTGTCAGGGAGATGTTAAAAGGTAAATGGTAGAAGGGTAGTTTTTAGTTGTTTCTTTTTGAATTTCTCACTACATTATAGATTTGGTGGAGGAAAAGATGGTATGACACAAAGGTGCCCTTGCTTCTGAATCTCTCTGCAAGGGTTCTATCCTACTACATTCACTCTAGTGAGCCTTTCCAAACCCTTTTCTTTCATGTAGTTAGCTAATGGTTAGGCCTAGAGATAACAAAGTCAGGTTTCTTAAGTCAAGAAGTAATATTCTAAGTGATTTGTTTTAAAGTACCAGAAACCCCCTACTAATCCGTCTGAAAGGTATACAGGTAGTTCTTTGCAGGAAGGAGAATGTTTTGCATCAAAGGTGACTCCAATACTCACCACACCACAATAAAAAACCACGACTGAGAAAGTGCAGGAAGAGAAAGGAGGAATCCCGAATAAAGGTTCCAAGGACAACCAAATTAGTGAGCTAACCCCAAATATTGATCCAACACTAGAGAAGGATGTCAACCCAGAACACATTGCCAAACTCTTTGGATGATCACAAAACATGGTCATATCATAGGTTGAATCTGCAGTTGTAGAAGGGATACCTAAAGACATATTGGGGATAATTTTATTTTTCATCAAAATACAATTAGTGAGCCACCCTTCTCTCCAAATTGGGATACAAAACCAAAGATACTCAATTTTGTATTATTTGGCAGTATGGCAGATGAGGAGGAAAGGAATGTGAAAGTAGAAGGAGAGGCAACCTTTGGGTTCCCCATCCTCGACTTGGAAATGAACATGAATATGAAGAACATTCCTCCATCGATATTTCCAAATTTTAGAAGTATGATCACTGAAGATCCGAATGATTTTTTATTTGAGTTTGACATTATATGACGAAATTATATTATGTGGATGATGCTAAAAAATTAAAGTTATTTCCCACGACTTTGAAAGATTCTACCTTGAGATGGTTTATGGGACTTCCATAGTATTCTATTATATCTTGGGAAGACATGAAAACTATTTTTCTTAAGAAATACCAAGATTATTGTAGAACTAGAGATTCACAAAATGATATCTTTAAGATGAAACAACAAGAAGAGGAAAGTATTGAAGACTACATTGAGAGATTCTTATAGAGCCTTTAAAACACCAAACAAATTACCTTAAACGATGATACCATTATGTCTATTTTTCTGAAAGGGATATAGGAAGAATATTTAGAAGTGCTTAGTCCTATGGGTTCTGGTGATGTTTCTCACTTACCATTTGTAGAAATTTGTGATTTATGTAGGAGATATTCACGAAGTAGAGACAAATATGGTAAGGGAGTGAGGGATAATTTTACAAGAGATATTAAATATATTGTAGGGGGAGTAACAAGGACTGAACCAATAAACTTGTTAGATAAATTTAAAATGGATATCCTTGGTACTATTAGATCGTAGATAGATACACTAAAGAATAAAAAAAACAAGAAGAAGAGGAAGAAACCTTAACTATATTTTGTGCTAAGTGAAGGAAGATACATCCTTTAAGAGAGTGTCCATTAGATACTGTAAACTTTTTTGCTAATTGTTCATATAACCATGATGCAGATAAATTCCCCTCATTGTTGGGAATTAAAGCTATCTACCAAGAAAGCAACGAGAAAATTGAGCCATATTTTCAAGTTGCACATAAGAGGCCTTGAAAACCACATGCATAAGGTATGGAACAATATCCATAATTACAATTTTATGTATCTTATAATTATCATCCTCAACAATGGACTGCTCTGATGCCCTGACATCCATGCCCCCAATAGCCTACCCAAAACTACCCTCGGTGACAAAGCTTGTGAAGGAATGAGTATGGGAATATGGGCCCACAAAAATTGCCAGTTCCTTCTCCAGCTTATTCACAATATCCACCACCTTTCCCTCCTATGAAGGCACAAATGAATCCACCTCAACCAATAATTCCTCAATTGCCACAACAATTATTGTTACCTGCAAATCAAAACCCTCAGAGACCAACACAATTACCTGCTCAACCTGTCCCCAACCCAAATAATATAACAACTCAACCTGTCATAATTGTTGAGTTGTATACCTTTTCAACTTACTTGATCACTTTGTTTCCATTACAAGACATACATTTGAGATTGGGAAAGTTCCTTCAAAAGGAAAATCCTACAGTTGTCATTGAAGAAGAACTTGGAGAGGAGGAAGCTCCTAACAAAAAAACCAATGATGACCCCCCTCAATATAGGATTGGTCATACCACACAAACATCATCTACTTTCAATTCAGAGCAACCTTAAGCATCCAAAAACTCTCCTTACCCAGAGAGGCTCACCCTAGAAAAACTTGTGGTTCAATTTGAATTGGACTTGGAAACATAAATAAGAAATGTATGTGTGAAAATTCCCTTGTTACAAGAAATAAATATGTACCTATATATGAAAAAACTATAAGGAATTATGTATTAAAAATCCTGGAAGAAAAAGGAAAGACCCCCCTACAATTCAAGTTATAGGTCAATTAGTTGAACTAATGTATGGAAGAAATATAATGGGGAAGTATGTTGATCCTGGAAACCTTGTAGTCATTGCTTACATAAAAAATGTTACCATATAAAAGACCCTAATTGACCTGGGGGAAACAATAAGTTTTATGACTGTTATAACCATGGAAGTTTTACAGTTGGATGGCCTCCGACCCACACCCATAGTGCTTGAACTAGCTGATATATCTTGAATTAAGTCTGTCAGTGTTTTAGAAAATGTCATTGTAACCCTAGACTTATCGGAATACCCCGTGGATTTCTTATTTATCTAGCCTAATACCACCATGGATGGTCACCCCTTGATCCTCAAGAGACCTTGGTTAGCTATAGTCGATGCCTTCATTGGTTGTAGATATGAAGATATGACTATATGTAATGGGGAATCCATGAAGAAACTTACCCTCTATGGACCTGCAAAACCACTAGTAGAAGTGGGTAGAAGACCCTTACAAAGGTGAATAAATTGCACAACCCCTCTTAACCATTTAACAATATAGAGCATTGAAATAACAAATTGAAGAGAATTTTCTAAATCAATTTCTCTCTACCAAAAATGTTATATGATATCCTGAATCATCTTCTACACATGGTCTTGTCTTTAGTAATGATTTTAAGGATAATTGTGATTTGAAAAAATCATTATCCCTTCCTATATCATCCATTAAATAAAGTTTAGATATTTATAGCATTCCTGTTGAAATAGTTCCAGGGAAATTTTTAAACATCAACTCTAAACTTGACCAAAATCAACCGGGATAGTTAATTTGGGTGTTACAAGAATAGTATGGTTCATTCACATGAGATTGCAAATACATGCGTGGCATTCATCCTGATACCTGCATACATCATATCTACACTCAGGAAAATACTAACCTGTTATGCAACCAAAATTCCACATGAACCTCGGTTTGAAAGATATTGTGAAAGAAGAACTCCAAAAATTATTGAACGCCAACTTTATATACCCAATCTTTGATAGCAAGTGAGTTTCACCACTTGTGATCCTACCCAAGAAAAATGTTAAATGGATAATATGTGTTAATTTTCGGGAGCATAATAAGGAAACCTTAAGAGATTATTTCCCACTACCATTTATTGATAAAGTGTTGGATACTTTGTCAGAAAAATTGTACTTTTATTTTCTAGACAATTTTAGCGGATACAACCAAATTCAAATTGAACTAGAGGATCAACAAAAGACCACATTCACGTGCTCATGGGGGACATTCGGCTATAGATTCTTTCCATTTGGTTTATGCAATGCTCTCGCCACATTCCAATGGGTAGTATTGGACATTTTTTCTGATTTGATTGATGAATGTGTAGAAATATATATGGATGAATCTCTATCTATGACGATACTTTTAAAGAAGCACTTCATAATCTTGAAAGAGTCTTGATTAGATGTCATAAATCCTACCTCTCCTTGAGTAATGAAAAGTGTAGAATATTATCAACGAAGGGTATTGTTATCAATCATCACATTTCCTGTACATGTATCAAAGTAGACCTAGCCAAAATCAAAATCATCATGGACCTTCAACACCATGATCACAAAAAGAGTTTAGAATATTTTTAGGTCATGCCGATATTTATGGAAAATTTTACTAATATAGTTGCACCCATATTCAAATTGTTGGTTAAAGATATTGATTTTTCTTGGGAATAACAATGTCAAAATTATTTCAAGGTCTTAAAAGAAAAACTATCCACAACACCGATACTTAGGGGACCAAACTAGTCCCTTTTCACATATGTACAGATGCTTCAGACACAACCCTCATATTTTTTTTCTAGGGACCTAACCTCCCTAACCCCTCACGTAGGTAGATAATATATTTTCCATGCAATAAAGGCCAATATTAATAAGGCCTAGTAATAAGGAAGAATAAGTCAAATGTAAGAAGACCTAACATAAGTTTTCACTTCCAGAAGATCTTCCTCTAGATTGTTCTTTTGGTAGATATATTTAGTATAAATAGGAGTCGAGGGCATAAGAAGTCTTGTCTTGAAAATTATTGTAATAGAGATCTACTCTGCTGGAGGTTTCCCCCTTGAAGAGGAAAGTGAACATTGTTTCCTATCAATAAAGGTATTATTTTGGTGCTATGGTTTCATATATTGTGTTGTTTCGTTGTTATTCTCTGCAATATTTCTATTTTTGGCTATTATAATAGATCCAGTACCTTATAAGTGGTATAAGAGAACTTTCCTTGGCATAAAATTGTGGGTTACTTTTCTTTTCCAGGGTAGAGACATATTTCAACATCTTAAAGTGTAATACCCCAAGTTTTTGAGCTCCATATTAAATAATGGATTTTTTTAATCTATGAAAGGCCGGAGTTCCCAAACAATTAAAAGAGGCCAATGTGCCTAGGAAATGTAATGTTTTGATCATTATTAATAACAAATACATCACTGGCTACTAGACGGACAAGGAAAAGAGTTATAGGGCGCTATGATTCCACAAGAGAGGGGGCTTTAGGGGCTAAGTATTTATTTTATATTTTATATACCCATAATTGTTTTAATATAGAGGAGTGGTTACATGAGCTTTTTGGGGGAATTCCATATGGTTCTTGATTTGCAAGTAAATATATAAGCCCATCTTGTGGGTTGTTTGGGGGCTTCGTGTCCACTCATTCTTTTACCCACTCATCTTCCTCATTTGTGTTTTGTCTTGGGAAAGGAAAACAAATTGTTGGAGAGAAGACATTATTTTGTTGGATGTAAATAGTGCTAGTCTATTTCAGCCATGAATGAATTCCTACATATCTGAGATGCTTTGGTCTGTGTTCAGTTTTTCTCACAACTACGAATCCTGAGAGTCCCAGCATGGAGATTCTTGACCAGATGCACTGGAGCCATGGAAGGAGATGGACATCCCGAGGGACTGTGTGGCAGAGAAGGGGTTCATTCTCTTGGGTTGTGCAGGCTGGGTAGAAGAGATATGGTGTACTTCATATTGCTGTGTGTAATGAGAAGCATGTGAGAGATTGAGTGCTGATTGGCTTCGGAAGTTGAATGACACTTTGGAACCATCCTTGTGGACTCATAGCCTTGGCTCGGGGGTGACATTATCATTGAGACTTGGAACATCAATTTCTATGGTTGGGTGGAATGTCCTTGGTCTTCAACCAGTTGGTGATTCATTTTGTTAAAGATACGTGCTCTCTCTATCATGATTTAATTTACCTGTATATGTTATTTCCAATGTGTATTTATTTATTTATGAAATTTGTATCTGTAATATGCATACTTTCTGGTTATTGCGGTGAACGACATATGATTCATTTATTTTATGTGGTAGCATGAAACTTGATCTATGCATGTGAATATTTCATGCATCTTTATTAATTAAAAATTTACCAAAATTTGAGATAAGTTTAGAATCAGTCTTGAAGTAGCGTACCTGGCCTGTAGGTGGCTGGGTACATTACATATTGGTATCAAAGCCTCAGGTTGAAACACCAGACTAGTTTGGGACGAAACTGTGGATATGGAATTATGGTATTGTCCTTAAAATGGACAGGTCCTTGTGATCTTAAAGCTCAAGAAAGATGTCACTGTAGATATCACACAAAATCCATACTGTCGTGTAGAAAGCGATCCATTGTGAAGGATTGTAGAATTGTGGCCGTCCCTTTTGAATCTCAGGAGCGATCATGAGATTTGATTGAAGCCAAGAAAGAGATGGAAAACCCTGAAACTTCATCGCTTTGATTATTATGGGAGACAGGGCAGAAGCATGGAAAAGGCCGAAGTCATGAAGTCCTGTTGACCGTACGATCTGATAGGAGGCTCAAGAGAAATCTCAGTCATTGTTCAGGATCATTCGACATTGACCACTTCGGGAAGTTAAATCCAGGAGAATTGAACCATTTTAGAACTGCTATAACCTGGAGTCCTAGAGTGTCGAAGTCCCAAAACCCCATCGAATGTTAAATTGAGGGAATAGTTTAGGAGTAATGCAGGCTATCAGATATGGAGCAGAGATGGTGGATGGTCTGTTGGATTGATGATGTGTCATATACCACGTGACCAGGGTATCGTGTAGGGACACACGTGACCCAGATTTAGTACCTTTGGGACCCTAAACCATTCATTTTTGAGTGATACATGGCATGCATGCCATGGGTGCACGTCACCATAGGTGACATCAACATGCCATGTCATCTCCGAGAGTATGGCCTCCGAGGGTGTCCAATGTTTCTACTAGCGAAAGTGTCAAAGACCGAAGTCGTGAATTCATGCAAACCATTAATGTAAGACCCATTTAGAACCTTTCTCAACTGTTAGATCAAGTAATGGAAGGATGGCGTAAGAACTTTGACAGATATCACTCCGGGGGAGTTGAACGACTCAGGAGTTGTAATATCCTGGAGTCCTGGAGGGCCGAAGTCTCGAAATGAATAAGGATCGTCCATCCTGATGCTTGATTAAGTCATGACATGTATCACTCCAGGGAAGTTGAACAACTCGAGAGTTGTAATGTCCTAGAGTAGAAAATTCACATGGTCTGTTGATATAAGGCCCTTTGGGGGTCCTTGTGACTGTCCGATTTAACAATGGAAGGATAGGGTAAGAGCTTCGACGAGTATCACTCCGGGGGAGTTGAGCGACTTGGGATTTTTAATGTTCCGAAGTCTCGGAGCACCAAAGTCCCGAATTGATTAAGGCCTTACATATCAATGTCAGATTAAGTTGTGACCGTCGATCTCTTCGAAGCCTCCAGATGATCCGGGATCACCCATTCAACAAGAGATTAAATCTCGACCGTCTGATATGCTAGTAGAGTTATTGGAAGGGGTTTGACGAAGTTTAAATCTGGGATAAATAAGAAGATTGAAAAGGGGGAATAGCTGAAGGCCGAAGTCCAGAGGACTTGGTCCTAGCACCAGTCTCATGATAAGGTAAAGGATTAAATTAGAGGTGTGAAGGGCCTAGTAAGTAACCAATCCCTGACATTGTGTCCGAACAAGCTCCTATGTAGAATAATATAGAGGAAGGCACTAAAGAGTGAATAAGCCCGTGGCTTCGAGCCATGGTCACATAGAAAGTGGGTTGAAGAAAGTTCCCATGGAAAATTCAAATTCTGTACCAGTTAAAGGAGTTGTGGAATATTTTGACAAGATCCTATTGAAAAACAAAAGAACAGGGGTTGAAAGTGATTTTGTTTTCGGGAAGCCATAAATTTCAGCTCAAATATCAAATTGGGGGAAGATTGCAGTCATTAGAAAGATTATTCAGAGGAGAATAACATGGAATTTCTATAATATGGAGAATGATAATATATTACTTCATGAATTGAGAAGAAAAAGGACTTGTAGCATTGTTTGCAATTTTTTTTTTCTATAATATGCATAATTCTAACAAAATGGTTGCTTGCACATTTTGCATAATTATGGGTGTGTAAACATATCAGTTTAGTATAAGAATGCATATTCAATAAATGGGAAAAGGAGAGGTAAATTCCAACCATGATAAAGAGACCAAAGGTCAAAATATCATTGTTGGTAATGCAGAAACATAATCCAACGGACACCAGGCCATAGGGGAGCAAGAAACATTGATAGAGACTGTGAGAAGCATGAAATTAG
>ML799371.1:103441-124075 GCA_009831015.1 Picea engelmannii | reverse complement strand
CAGCATAACTCTGCTCTGAATGACTGTCCCTTGGCCTCAAACAGGCCTGGTTTATATAGGAATGGAGTTGGTTTCTCATCCCCAACTTCCTCCAAGAATCTGGCCTCCAAAAATGCCCAATATTCCCCAAAAATGGAAGAAATCTGCTAAAAATAGGCTTATTAATTATAAAATACCAAGTTCTGGTTCAAAAACCCACTTTTGGACTTTAGAATAGGCGCTAGCCCCCAATTACCGGGCGCGGCCCCCTTTGATAGGTCGTATGGTGGCCATGTGGCCAAGCGCATGGCGCTGGCCACCCCACTCTGCGCACCCGCTCCGGTCACGTGGCGTTTGTATATGGCCGAGGGCTTAACTTCCCGCGCATTATATGGCTAGCCCCCGGGTCTTATGGCTAGTGAATAGAACCCGCGGCTAACAGTCTCCGCGCCCGTCGGTTGGTGTAACTCCGGGTTCCGCCGTGTGGTTGGTTCCGTTTGCGCCGAGCGCTATGGGCTGGGGCCAAGCCCCGACCCTTTTCCCACCGAACTAACCCATCGTTTTATTATAAATAAAATTTACGCCGTTTAATAAACAAGAAACACCGTCGGCCGCCCGGTTAGCCCGTTGTCCGTAGTCCGTTGACCTGCCGGGAGGTCGTGGGTTCGACCCCCGGCGACACCAAACTAAATTTTACAACATACAACCAGCCAACCAATGACACAACGCCACGTGGCAGCCCCTGACTGGGCCACGTGGCGCTCTAAAAACCAATCAGATGATGCCACGTGTCAACCTGCTATTCGCCCACGTCAACTCTGCCGTACTGCCACCTGTCTGCTGCATCATCTCGTCCGTACGCCCTGTCAGCCTGCCACGTCACTGGATGACGTCAGCGTGCCACGTGTCACCCTGTGAGTGGTGACATGTGTCACCTCAACATTGGTCAAAACGCATGCCAAATGTGCCAAATCCGTACGACACGTGTCGCGTCCTGGTGATGCCACGTGTCCTCCGTACGGTCCCGCCACGTGTCGCTCTCTGATGCTGCCACATGTCGTCATCCCTATCTGCCACGTGTCACCTTCTGGTTGGCCCACGTCAGCTGTACAGACTGACACGTGTCTGTACGGACTGTACGGACAGGTACAGTCAGCATCCAAAATTTTCCCTGTTTGGCTTTTCGGACAGAACGCGATATCTTCTCCATACGGGCTCCGTTTGACATAAAAATTATACCACCGGAATCAGGAAGACGAGCCAGACGCAATGGCACATGTTTCTTCATATTCCGAGCACTTTCATTTTTGAGCATTTTTCAAGCCCTATCAGGCTTCTGGATCTGTTTTCAGATCAAACCATCAGAAGAGATTTTATCATCATGGTTTGGTAAATATGTTGATAGTGGTAGAGATGAATAGTATAAATAATTCTTGGGAGAATTTCATAAAACAAATCATTTTTAAACTACAAGAGAATGAAATGGTAGCGGAGTGTCATGAATAGCATGGAATCGATGACATTAAAAATGGTATGGATGAACACCTTGACTCCCTTGGAGCTGAGGGATTCATTTATCATCCAATTTTTTTTCTTAAGAGAAATAATGTTAATGGTATTCCCACAGTCAAGGTCATGACACCTTCAAGTCTAGTTCGTAGAGTCACTAGAAACATGGCAAAACAAGGAAAATCACAGTGCACTAAGGTAGTAACCCTTGTTCCTTCACAACATATATAAGATAAATCCCCAATTAATGTGGAAATAAAATATAAATACACCCAAACCATTGGAGAGATACTTATGGCTGCAAAGGAACATAAGGCCAAAATCCCAAATCCTCCAGCCAAGTCACCTTCTAAATCACTGCCCAAATATCCTGATAAAGGACACATTGAACAAGTTGAATGTGATGCAACACCAATCGAGAATCAACATCAATATTTGAAATAGGTAGCATCTTCCAACTTGTCCATTCATCCTTCGGTGGTTAAATTGAAGAAGAGGAATAAAGAAATTAAGAAGTTGAAGCAAGAGGTACATGAATTCACTATTCTAAGTATATGTGTACAAGGGGAGAATGAACAGTTAAAGACAAAGAGCCAGAGACTTCAGGAAGAGAATAATAAACTCAAGTTTGAAAACATGAAGTTATACAATACGATTATCAATTCCATCCCACCATCACAAAGGAGGATAAGTGAAATAATAACCAGAACAAAAGGAGGGATCAACATTCTGATCAATGCTACTGGGATCTTCTAGGATGGGGTGAATGACTTCAGTTTTGATCAATTTTGTGGACTCTCTTGCAAGAGGAAATGCAATTACATAGGTGTGGGGGAGATGTTGACCTCCCATTTTCCATGATTTAATACCTCTTTTTCCCACTTCCATCCTAATTTAAAATTGAACCTAACCCTCTTATGATAGCTTTCCATGCTTTTAAACTCAAAATTTCTTCAACAAGCATTTGGAGGTAATTGTTGCTCATTTTATTATATTTCCTAAGTTCTTAGTGAATTAAAATGAGTTTTTAAAATAAAATTTCCAATGACGAATTTATCAGTTCAGTTCATGTACCCCGAATGCAATTCCAATACCTAAGTTTGGTTGTTATCATATATGTGCATGCTCAAATGGAAAAAAAAACCACCTGGGTTTTGAATTTCTAGATGCCAACATGGTGTGAGTGCCTTGGTTCATGATTAGGATCTTTTAGGCAAGCGTGAGATGACAGTCAAACACATGGTCAATGAATTCTAGTGCACAAGTTGTCAAATAAGATCTAGACAATAATGTTATTGATCCGAAAATGATCTTTTAAAAGACTATGTTTAAGTTTATGCATGAGTTATTATACCTTTTGGGATTTAAAGAGAAGAAGAAGAAGAAGATGCTTAATGGAATAGTTAAGCATCCATTATAAATAAATCATAACAAAAAATAGACTATAATAACAACAAACCATAATGCCAAATATTGATAACAGATTTCGACACAAATTTGCCTACATCTCTGGGCCTTTGTCTTCAGTGGGAGGCTTCTTATTAATTTTCAATGTTTAAAACATGTATAAAAATAACATCAATTTGGTCTCTAATAGACTCTGCTATGTTCTTCTCTGTCTCAGGAGCCTGATGCAACAGATGGCACTGAAAATGGTGGAGTAGAACTCCTGTAAATGACCTCCAAAGCTCGCTTCCTCAATGGCTTCCCTGCATAAAAATGGCTTGAACTTCACAAATTATTCATCATTTGGCTGTATTTGAACTTCCAAAACACTCAAACATGCTTTGTTTATATAAAATTTGAGTTGGGGGTCAAAATCCCAACTTTCCCCTCTTTTTGGGCTCAAATCCCATTTTCTAGGAAAAAATCCACTAAAATCAGGTCCATATTTGATAAAATCCTCTAAATTTGGCCAAATCCGCAAGATTTAGCACAACTGGCACAACCCCCAAATCCTGGGCTCCTGGTCATATGGAGCCCCTTGTGACCAGGGCCCTAAAATTTTGACCTAGCCCACATTGGGCAAATTTGGGCTGCCACATGGTGTCATCTGATTGGGTCACATGTCATCCCCTGATTGGCTCGAGCCATGTCATCCTGCCACGTCAGCTGCTATGTCAGCATCCATACTTCCACGTCAGCCTACCCAGTCAATCACCCCTTCAATGTCCGTACTGCCAGACCATCCTTCCCAGTCAATTGCCACATCAACCTGCCCAGTCAACTGCCACCTGTCATCGTTTTCCACTGCCATGTGTCATCTCCAAAAGGTGCCATGTTTCCTTTGACCAATTGACTTTTTTGCTTGTTTAGGAAAAACTTCAGACTGCGATATCTTTCGCATACAGACTCCATTTTTGAAAAATAATATGCTGTCTAAATCAACACGATGAGCACTACGCGATGGTGTTTCTTTCATCCGGATTCGAGAACTTTGAATTTTTGGCCATTTTGGATCCATTTGGATCACACCTTCCCACTGAGATCTTTTGGTCCTCCAAAAGGATATTAATCAGAAATAAAGTGCAGGATAGGCCTCCCCACTTGTCCTTTGTCTTTAAACTTTGTCCTATGCACCGGTCGCATCATAATCAATTTCAAAACAACCATGATAAATTAACACATATTGTTATCCATTTTCATTTTCTTGCATCTTTCTAAACCCACTACCATCCATGTAGAAAACATTAGCAACAATAACCATATCAGAAACATGATTGAAAATGAACCAACATGTTTGTTCTTCTCTACAAGCTTGCACGAGAAAAACTCATCTTGAAGCAAAGTATGGCTAGATCTACATGCTACAACCATTTTACTTTGTTGCTTGAGATCATCAATTTAGGTGTGACATTTTTTCTTGAATAAGCTTCCTTCCTTAACTGTTCCATTGCGACAAGATATTTATTTCTTTAATTTGATAAGCATGCACACCATATTCAGTTCCTTTCCTAAATAAGTGATATTGATTATGTTCCTTGTAGAAGATTTCTTTGTGATCATATAAATAAGGGCTACCTAATACCATTCCACATGCTTCCAGCAGTACCACATCACATATTACTTAATCCACAAACTTAGATGTAATTGAAAACTTTATGACACATTTCTTTGTTATAGGAAACTTATGATCTTTGCTGATCTAATTTAGTGAGTAAGGTTTGTGATGTAACTTAGTTTTTAATCCCAATTACTTAACCACTTCTTCTGAAATTAAGTTAGATTAAGATCCTCTATCTATCAATGTGTCGATCTTGGTATGTTTCATAATGGCCCTTATATGAAACCATTTACTTCTTGATTCAAAACCATCACCAATTTTACCTCACAAACCAACTGCTGTGATTTTAGTCTCATCAACTAAATTTGACCCCAAGTTTGTTGGATGTGCTACTGTTGCAACTTTTTGCCTCCCTTTCTTCTCTTTGAACCACTTTGGTTTCTTCTCTGAGTGCAATTGCCAACAATGTTCATCATCGTTCCCTTATTTCTTGCAATGCTTGCAAGAGAGCTTCTCTTCTTTCAGTATCACTGAATTTGCTTTCTTCCCATTCCCTTTTCCTTTGCCTTCCTTCTTTGAAAATGATTCCCCTAAAACCTCATCAAGATTGGCATGTCCAAACATAAATAATGTATTATGAATATGTGCAGGAAAACCTCCTATATACTTAATAAGAGTTTCTTGTGTATGTAATGGAATATTTAACATCAAAGCCATCTTACGAAATTCATCTGTGTATTATTGCACCGATATTTCTTTTCTTAATTTAAGACTTTGCCATTCAATTAAATCCTTTTCCTTATATACCAATTGATAGAACTTTTTCTAAGTGCGGAAATAAAATCATGCCATGATGGAAAAATCTTACCAACTTGCCGACTTCCATGTTGCATCTTACTTTTCCACTAGATGAGATTTGTGCCTTCAAGATGAAGCGATGCCAATCTGATTTTGGTTGCCTCATCTTTGATTAGATTCACATTACAATATACCTCCATCCGTCTAACCTAATTATCAAGTTTCTCAATATTAAATTCACCATCATACATTGGCAAAACAAATTTTACATCAAGTTTAAGTAATGGCACATCAAGCTTATGTTTATGAGAATGTTTTCTTGCAGTAGTAAGATTTGAACTTGTACTTGAAGAAGAAGAAGAAGATGTAGATGAAGGAGGTGAAGGAGAATTTTTAGGAGGGTTCTCTCCTTCTTCACTTTTGTCTTGCTTTGAAGATTCCCCTTGAATTGGTCTCTTCCGTTCCAAGTAATAATCATACAACACTTTTACCATCTCCGACATGGCAAAGAAGGTTCTTTGAACCTCTCTTTCATTTTGAGAAAGTCCTTCTTCGAATGCCATCTTCTCACTGTGAGATGTCCTCTTTCTTGATCCAATCCCATGATCTCCTTATACAAGCTCTCCTTCACCATGACTTAGCTTTTCCATGGTAATCATGCATACTAAAAAATAATTAAATGTCAACCTACTCTGATACCACTTGATCCAAAAATGATCTTTTAAAAGACCATGGTTAAGTTTATGCATGCATTATTATACCATTTATGATTTAAAGAGAAGAAGAAGAAGAATGTGCTTAATGGAAAAATTATGTAGCCATTATAAATAAATCAAAACAAAAATTAGACTATAAGAACAACAAACCATAACGCCAAAGATTGATAACAGAGTTCAACACAATTTTTCCTATGTCTTTGGGCATTTGTCTTAAGTGGAAGGCTTTTTATTAATATTCAATGCTTAAAACATGTATCAAAATTACATCAATTTGTTCTATGATAGACTCTATTGTGTTTTTCTCTATCTCAGGAACCTGATGCAACAAACGACACTGAAAAAGGTGGAGTTCAACTCCCGAAAATGGCCTCCAAAGCTTGCTTCCTCAATGTCTTCCCTGCATAAAAATGGATTGAACTTCACAAATTATTCATCTTTTGGCTGTATCTGAAATTCCAAAATGCTCAAACATGCTTTGTTTATATAAAATTTGAGTCGGGGGTCAAAATTCCAACTTCCCCCCTCTTTTTGGGCACTTTTTGGGCTCATATCCCATTTTCTAGGAAAATATCCACTAAAATCAGGCCCAAATTTGGTAAAATCCTCCAAATTTGGCCAAATATGCTAGATTTAGCACAACTAGCGCAACCCCCAAATCCTCGGCTCCTAGTCATATGGTGTCCCTTGTGACCAGGGCCCTATAATTTCGACCTATCCCACATTGGGCAAATTTAGACTGCCATGTGGTGCCCTTTGATTGGGCCACGTGTCACCCCCTGATTGGACCGAGCCATGTCAGCCTGCCTAGTCAGCCGCCATGTCAACGTCCATACTACCATGTCTTCCTACCTAGTTAGTTTCCATGTTAGCATCTATGTTTCCACGTCAGCCTGCCCAGTCAACTGCCATGTCAACCTGCCCTGTGAGCTACCACTTGTCATCATTTTCCAGTGCCACGTGTCATCTCTAGAAGGTGCCACATGTCCTTTGACCAATTGAATTTTTTGTCTATTTGGGAAAAACTTCAGATTACGATATATTTTGCATATAGACTCCATTTTTGAAAAAGAATATACTGTTGGGATCGACATGACGAACACTACTTGATGACATTGGTTTCGTCTAAATCCGAGAACTTTGAATTTTTTGCCTTTTTGGATCCATTTGGATCACACCTTCCCACTAAGACATTTTTCTCCTCCAAAATGATATAAACCATAAATCAACTGCGGGATAGGCCTGCCCACTTATCCTTTGTCTTTAAACTCTATCCTGTGCACATGTTGCATCATAATCAATTAAAAAACAACCATGATAACTAAACACATATTGTTATCCATTTGTATTTTCTCACATCTTTCTGAACCCACTACCATCCATGTAGAAAACATTAGCAGTGATAACCATATCAGAAACATGATTGAAAATAAACCAACATGTCTGTTCTTCTCTACAAGATTGCACGACAAAAACTCATCTTGAAGCAAAGTATGTCTAGATCTACATGCTACAACCATTTTACTTTCTTGCTTAAGATCATCTAATTTAGGTGTGCCATTTTTTCTTGAATAAGCTGCCTTCCTTAAATGTTCCAATGTGACAAGAGATTGATTTGCTTTAATATGATGAGCATGCACAACATATTCAGTTCCTTTCCTAAATAAGTGACATTGATTATGTTCCCTGTAGAAGATTGCTTTGTGATCATATAAATAAAGGATACCTAAGGCCATTCCACATGCTTCCAGTGGTACCACATCACATATTACTTCATCCACAAACTTAGATGTAATTGAAAACTTTATGACACATTTCTTTGTTATAGGAAACTTATGATATTTGCTGATCCAATTTAGTGAGTAGGGTTTGTGATGTAACTTAGTTTTTAATCCCAATTTCTTAACCACTTATTATGAAATTAAGTTAGATTGAGATCCTCTATCTATCAATGTGTCGATCTTGGTATGTTTCATAATGGCTCTTATATTAAACAATTTACTTATTGAACCAAAAACATCACCAATTTTATTTGACAAACCAACTGCTGTGATTTTAGTCTCATCGCCTAAATCTGACCCCAAGTCGGTTGGATGTGCTGCTACTGCAAATTTTTGCCTCCCTTTTCTCTATTTGAATCACTTCGGTTTCTTATCTGGGTGAAATTGCCAACAATGTTCATCATCGTGCCCTTCTTTCTTGCAATGCTTGCAAGAGAGATTCTCTTCTTTCACTGTCGCTGGATTTTCTTTCTTCCCATTCCCTTTTCCTTTTCCTTCCTTGTTTGAAAATGATTCCTCTGATACACCAACTCTAGTTTTCCCTGCTTCAATATACATTTCTTGAAGATAAACCTCATCAATATTAGTAGGTCCAAACATAAATACTGTATTATGAATATGTGCAGGAAAACCTCCTATATACTTCATAAGAGTTTCTTATGTATGTAATGGAATATTTAACATCAAATCCATCTTACGAAATTCATCTGTGTATTCTTCCACCGATTTTTCTTTTATTAATTTAAGACTTTGCCATTCAATTAAAGCCTTTTCCTTATATCCCAATGGATATAACTATTTTCTAAGTGTGGAAATAAAATCATGCCATGATGGAAAAATCTTACCAACTCGCTGAGTTCCATGTTGCATCTTAGTTTGCCACTAGATGAGAGTTGCGCCTTCAAGACAAAGTGATGCCAATCTGATTTTGGTTGCCTCATGTTTGAGTTGTTGCACATTTCAATATACCTCCATCCGTCTAACCCAATTATCAAGTTTCTCAGAATTAACTTCACCATCTTACATAGGAAAACAAATTTTACATCAAGTTTAAGTAATGGCATATCAGGCTTATGTTTATGAGAATGTTTTCTTACAGAAGTAAGATTTGAACTTGTACTTGAAGAAGAAGAAGAAGATGGAGATGAAGGAGGTGAAGGAGGAGTTTTAGGAGGGTCCTATGCTTCTTCACTTTTGTCTTTCTTTGAATATTCCCCTTGAACCCATCTCTTTCATTCCAAGTAATCATCATACAACACTTTTACCATCTTCGACATGGCAAAGAAGGTTCTTTGAAAATCTCTTTTGTTTTGAGAAAGTCCTTGTTCTAATGCCATGTTCTCACTTTGAGATGTCCTCTTTCTTGATCCAATCTTAGGATATTATTCTACAAGCTCTCCTTCACCACAGCTTAGCTTTTCCCTCGTAATCATGCATAATAAAAAACAACCAAATGTCAACCTGCTCTGATACCACTTGATACGAAAATGATCTTTTAAAAGACTATGGTTAACTTTATGCATGGGTTATCATACCATTTAGGATTTAAAGAGAATAATAAGAATAATATTATTAATGGAAGAATTATGTAGCCATTATAAAGAAATCAGAACATAAAATAAACTATAATAACAACAAACCATAACGCCAAAGATTGATAGTGGAGTTCAACACAATTTTTCCTACGTCTCTGGGCCTTTGTCTTCAGTGGGAGGCTTATTAATCTTCAATGCTTAAAAAATGTATCAAAATTACATCAGTTTGGTATCTGATAGACTTTATTGTGTGTTTCTCTGTATCATGAATGTGATGTAACAAACGACACTGAAAAAGGTGGACTCCCGAAAATGGCCTCTAAAGCTCGCTTCCTCAATGGCTTCCTTGCATAAAAATGGCTAGAACTTCACAAATTATTCATAATTTTGCTGTATCTGAACTTCCCAAACACTCAAACATGCTTTGTTTATACAAAATTTGAGTTGGGGGTCAAAATCCAAACTTCCCCCCCTCTTTCTAGGCTCTTTTTGGGCTCAAATCCCATTTTCTAGGCAAAACTCCACTAAAATCAGGCCCAGATTTGGCCAAGTCCGCCATATTTAGCACAACTGGAGCATCCCCCAAATCCTGGGCTACTGGTCATATGGTGCCCCTTGTGATCAGGGCCCTAAAATTTTTACCTATCCCACATTGGGTAAATTCAGGCTGCCACGTGCCGCCCTCTGATTGGGCCACATGTCACCACCTGATTTTTCTGAGCTATGTTAGCATGCCTAGTCAACCACCACGTTAGAATCTGTACTACCATGTCAGCCTACCCAATCAACCTACCCAGTCAACCACCACGTCAACATCTATACTTCCACATCAACCTACCCTGTCATCTGCTACATGTCATCATTTTCCACTGCCATGTGTCATCTCCAGAAGGGGCCACATGTCGTTTGACCAGTTGACTTTTTTGCCTGTTTGGGAAAAATTTTAGACTACGATATATTTCGCATATAGAATCCATTTTTGAAAAATAATATAATGTCAGAATCAACACGATGAGCACTACATGATGGCGCTGGTTTCGTTCAAATCCAAGAATTTGAATTTCTGGCCTTTTTGGATCCATTTGGATCACACCTTTCCACAGAGACATTTTGGTCCTCCAAATGGATATTAACCAGAAATAAAGTGTGAGATAGGCCTCCCCACTTGTTCTTTGTCTTTAAACTCTATCATGTGCACCTGTCATTGCAAAAAAAACACAATAACTGAACACATAATGTTAGCCATTTGCATTTTCTCACATCTTTTTGAACCCACTAATATCCATGTAGAAAAAATTAGTAGCGATAACCATATCGGAAACATGATTGAAAATGAGCCAACATGTTTGTTCTTCTCTACTTGCATGAGAAAAACTCATCTTGAAGCAAAGTATGGCTAGATCTACATGCTATAACCATTTTACTTTCTTACTTAAGATCATCAAATTTAGGTGTGGCATTTTTGATTGAATAAGTTGCCTTCCTTAACTGTTCCATTGTGACAAGAGATTGAATTTCTTTAATATGATGAGCATTCACAAGATATTTAATTCCTTTCTTAAATAAGTGATATTGATTCTGTTCCTTGTAGAAGATTGCTTTGCGATCATATAAATAAGGGATACCTAGGACCATTCCACATGCTTCCAACGATATCACATCACATATTACTTCATCCACAAACTTATATGTAATTGCAAAATTTATGACACATTGCTTTGTTATGGGAAACTTATGATCTTTTCTTTTCCAATTTAGTGAGTAGGGTTTGTGATGTAACTTAGTTTTTAATCCCAATTTCTTATCCACTTCTTTTGAAATTAAGTTTGATTGAGATTCGCTATCTATCAATGTGTCGATCTTGGTATTTTTCATAATGTACCTTATATGATTATTTCTTGAATCAAAACCATCACCAATTTTACCTGAGAAACTAACTGCTGTGATTTTAGTCTCATCACCTGAATCTAACCCCAAGTCTGTTGGATGTGTTGTTGCTGCAACTTTTTGCCTCCCTTTCCTCTCTTTGAACCACTTCGGTTTCTTCTCTGGGTGAAATTTCCATCAATGTTCATCATCACGCCCTTATATATTGCAATGCTTGCAAGAGAGCTTCTCTTCTTTCACTGTCACTGAATTTTCTTTCTTCCCATTCCCTTTTCCTTTTCCTTCCTTCTTTGAAAATGATTCTCTTGATACACTAACTCCAGTTTTCCCTGATTCAATATACATTGCTTGAACATAAACCTCATCAATATTAGTAGGTCCAAACATAAATATTGTATTACAAATATGTGCAGGAAAACCTCCTATATACTTCATAAGAGTTTCTTGTGTATGTAATGGAATATTTAACATCAAAGACATCTTACGAAATTTATCTATGTATTCTTGCACTGACTATTCTTTTCTTAATTTAAGACTTTGCCATTCAATTAAATCCTTTTCCTTATATCCCAATGGATAGACCTGTTTTCTAAGTGCGGAAATAAAATCATGCCATGATGGAAAAATCTTACCAACATGCTGAGTTCCATGTTGCATCTTACTTTGCCACCAGATGAGAGCCATGCTAATATTATGGTAGCTTCGGGAGGTATGAACCTCTATTGTGACTTATGATGAGACTATAATCCTCCGGAAGGAAGCAAAGAATTGAAGGAAACCCTTGACAAATTGTCGGTTGGAAAAATACATTTAAAATGAATTTATTGATACCTAGAAGGAGAAGTCAGCCCCAGTTAGCCTGCCCAGTCCACTATAAATACAGGGCGTTAGTTTTCATTATTCATCATCTCAGCAGTTGCAGAGAGAGCCAAATCTACACAGGTAGTTGCAGTTTTGGTGTGCAAGTTTCTGGGAGAGATGGGAAAGTGGTGCGCTAGCTTTTGGGTGGGATCATTTGTTCAACTTAGTTTCTATTTCTTGATTGGTGCATTAGCCTCTCTTGGCTATTGTATTTCTACCATGATTCTCTTCTCGGTCAAGGTCAAGGTGCTCGGAGGGTGGCTTCGGCCAGTGGTTGGGTGATGAGGGTATTGTCAATGGTAAAACAAGCACAATCTTCTATATTCTAACAAGCCATGCCTTCAAGACGAAGCGATACCAATCTAATTTTGGTTGCCTCATCTTTGATTTGCTGCACATTACAATATACCTCCATCTGTCTAACCCAGTTATCAAGTTTCTCAGCATTAACTTCGCCATCATACATAGGAAAAAAAAAATTAACATCAAGTTTAAGTTATGGAATATTAGTCTTATGTTTATGAGATTGTTTTATTGCAGAAGTAATATTTGAAATTGTACTTGAAGAAGAAGAAGAATATGGATATGAAGGAGGTGAAGGAGGAGTTTTAGGAGGGTCCTCTCCTTCTTCACTTTTGTCTTGATTTGAATATTCCCCTTGAACCGGTCTCTTTCGTTCCAAGTAATCATCATACAACATTTTTACCATCTCCAACATGGCAAATAAGGTTCTTTGAAATTCTCTTTCGTTTTGATTAAGTACTTCTTCCGATGCCATCTTCTCACTTTGAGATGTCCTCTTTCTTGATCCAATCTCATGATCTCCTTCTACAAGCTCTCCTTAACCATGACTTAGATTTTCCCTGGTAATCATGCATACTAAAAAACAATCAAATTTCAACCTACTCTGATTCCACTTGATCCGAAAATGATCTTTTAAAAGACCATGGTTAAGTTTATGCATGAGTTATTATACCATTTAGGATTTAAAGAGAATAAGAAGAAGAAGATTCTTAATGGAATAATTATGCAACCATTATAAAGAAATTAGAATAGAAAATATACTATAAGAACAACAAACCATAACACCAAATATTGATAACGGAGTTCGACACAAATTTGCCTACGTCTCTGGGCCTTTATCTTTAGTGGGAGGCTTCTTATTAATCTTCAATGCTTAAAACATGTATACATAAATTTGGTCTCTGATAGACTCTGTTGTGTTCTTCTCTATCTCAGGAGCCTGATGCAACAAACGACACTGAAAAAGGTGGATTAGAACTCCCGGAAATGGCTTCTAAATATCGCTTCCTCAATGGCTTCCCTGCATAACAATGGCTTGAACTTCACAAATTCTTCATCATTTGGATGTATCTGAACTTCCAAAACACTCAAACATGTTTTTTTTATAAAAAATTTGAGTTGGGGTCAAAATCCCAACTTGCCCCCTCTTTTTGGGCTCAGATCCCATTTTTTAGGCAAAAATCCACTAAACTCAAGCCCAGATTTGGTAAAATCCTCCAAATTTAGCATAACTAGCGCAACCCCCAAATATGGGATCCTGGTCATATGGCGCCCCTTATGACTAGGGCCCTAAAATTTTGACCTAGCCCACATTAGGTAAATTCAGGCTGCCACATGGCACCCTTTGATTGGGCTACATGTCACCCCCTAATTGGCCCGTGCCATGTCAGCTGCCTAGTCCACCACCACATCAACATCTGTATTGCCACATCATCTTGTCTAGTCAGCCACCACGTCAACATTTGTAGTGCCATGTCATCCTTCCCAGTCAGCTGCCATATGATCCTGCCCAATCATTTGCCACCTATCATCATTTTTGACTGCCACGTGTCATGTTTAGAACGTGTGACGTGTCCTTTGACCAATTGACTTTTTTTCCTGTTTGGGAAAAAATTCAGACTGCGATATCTTTCGCATACAGACTCCGTTTTCAAAAAATAATATACTGTTGAAATCAACACAACAATCACTACGCGATGGCGCCAGTTTCGTCAGAATCCAAGAACTTTGAATTTTTGGCCTTTTTGGATCCATTTGGATCAACTATTCTTATGAATTTCATGTCATACAAATAATATATCAAATTGAGACATGATTTAGTTTGTTTCTATAATTTCTAAGTATGTTTGGATGGTTATATCAAATTGAAGATAGTTCGATTTCATTAAAGATTATGACTATTATTAAAACTCTGATATGCACAATTGAAGGATCACCCTCATAACTATGTATAAAGGCCTTCCTATATAACTATTTGTAATGTAATGTATTATCATCGGACTTATGGTTATGTCTAATTGAAGCTATTGGATATCACCACGATTTGTTGTTCTTCCTTATTACAACACGATTGTATGGATTGAGGCACATGCTGTAACTTGGATACTATGTTTTTAATAAAAAATACCAATTCTGGTCAATGATGTTCTTCTAATATTGTTACTGTAAGTTTATAAGCTCGCTACCAGTTGGAAAGGGCCCACCAACCTAGGACACTTAGCTAGTTTGTAATTTTTCTAGTTTAGTTTATCATTTTAATTAGATTTTGTCCTGTAGAAACCAGGGTATGATCTATAATGTTAAGTGTATGATTTCTGTTTCTGATATACAATGTTTTATTAACAATAGAACTTTAATTTGTCTTATATTTAGAAACACTAACGTTATACTACTTCTCAGTGGATATATACTTGAATCTTAATTAATTTTTTGCTTTATTTGTGGTATCTATTTCTATGTTAATGTAATCTTGGTTTGTTACAATTGTTGGATTTCTTAAAGAGATAATCCAACATCTGATTAAAGTAGAGGAACATATTAAGGTGAAAGAATGTATTTTGATCCCATTTTGTGAGAAAAAATCTTGAAAAATTGGTAGCTGCTTTCATTAACATCTTTATCACTCTTCTATGAGTAAACAGAAGTGTTAAGATGAATGACACATATATAGGTTATCTGGATGCAAAATTGCAATGACACCATACATAACTGTTGTACTTAACAAATAAATTGTGAATGCAAGTGTGAAGACCTATGGTTAAATGTGTGATATTCATGGATTTTACTCTTTGAACTAGTAAATTCAACATTAGATCAAGATTGTAAACAAGGATTCAAGTAATATTTAGCTGATTGATTTGAATGCTAGTTTGGGTAAAACATTGTTTTGACAATATGATAGCTTAGTACATTTAATCATGGAAAATAGATAGAAATATCTTATGCTCAAATTTAACCTCATATATGATAGCATGAACACTTGAATCTAGTAAGTGAAATACTGCATCCTGAACCCTATAAGGAGATTTTGACAGAGAACTAGTCACTGGCTCTTGAATTTGAATTGTTTATCAACATTTTAATTCCTTTTATGCTCAAACAATTTAAACCTCCGTTGACTAACAATTAAATATGAGAATAAAATCATTTACATGTTCATGCATAGATAAATAATCTGTACATGACATGTTAATCCATTAAACTCTCCTTAAAAGTAGTCGCGTGGACAAAGTGAAGTTGTCTAAGATCTCTTCCTTATTATATTCTTTATGTTTTGATGAGTGATTGGATTGTAATATGAGTTTCTTGTCTCCTGTGAAGTTATCATAGTTAGACTTCAATCTTTTTCTTGCATATATTGTGTCTACAACTCATAAGATTATGAACCATATTGATAATTAAAGGGTTTATTAACAATAATTAACTGACCCAACAACTACTGATTTTTATGCTTATGCATGAAATAGATAAAATTTGGAAAATAGAGAACAATAAAATACAATCACACCATCCATAAATAAACACAAGATATGACCTTTTTAGATTCTTTATGTTTTGATGAGTGATTGTAATGCAATGTGATTTCTTGTCTCCTGAGAAGTTAGAATAGTTAGAATTCAATCTTTTTCCTGCATATATTGTGTCTACAAATCATAAGCTTACAAACTAGATTGACAAGTAAAGGGTTTATTAACAACAATTAATTGACCCAACAACTATGATTTTTCCTACTTATGCATGAAATAGATAAAATGTGTAAAATAGAGAACAATAAAATACAATCACACCATCCATAAATAAACACAAGATATGGCTTGGGAAACCCAACACGGGAGAAAACCCAACAATAAGGTGAGGTTATCTGGATGCAAAAGTGCAGTGCCACCACATAGAATTGTTGTACTTAACAAATCAATTGTGAATGCAAGTGTGAATACCTATGGTTAAATGTGTGATATTCATGGATTTTACTCTTTGAACTAGTAGATTGAACATTAGATCAATAGATTGTAAACACAGATTCAAGAAATATTTAGCTGATTGATTCAAATGCTAGTTTGGTTAAAACCTTGTTTCCACAATCTGATAGCTTAATACATTTAATCATGGGAAATATGTAGAAATATCTTATGCTAAAATCTAACCTCATATATGATATCATGAACACTTGAATCTAGTAAGTGAAAGATTGCATCCTAAACCCTATAAGGAGATTTTGACAGAGAACTAGTCACTGGCTCTTGAATTTGAATTGTTTATCAACATTTTAATTCCTTTTATGTTCAGACAGTTTAAACCTCCATTGACTGACAAATAAAGATGAGAATAGAATCATATACATGTTCATGCATAAATAAATAATCTGGACATGACATGTTGAGCCATTAAACTCTCCTTAAAAGCAGTCATGTGGACAAAGTGAAGTTGTCCAAGATCTTTTCCTTATTAGATTCTTTATGTTTTGAAGAGTTATTGGACTGCAATGTGATTTTCTTGTCTCCTGAGAAGTTAACATAGTTAGACTTCAATATTTTTCCTGCATATATTGTGTCTACAACTCATAATCTTTCGAATCAAATTGACAAGTAAAGGGTTTATTAACAATAATTAACTGACCCAACAACTACTGATTTTTATGCTTATGCATGAAATAGATAAAATGCGGAAAATAGATAAAAATAAAATACAATCACACCATCCATACATAAACACAAGATATGACCTTATTAGATTCTTTATGTTTTGTTGGGTGATTGGAATGCAATGTGATTTTCTTGTCTCTTGAGAAGTTAACATAGTTAGAATTCAATCTTTTTCCTACATATATTGTGTCTATAACTCATAAGATTACAAACCATATTGACAAGTAAAGGGTTTATTAACAACAATTAATTGAACCAACAACTATGATTTTTCTGCTTATGAATAAAATAGATAAAATGAGGAAAATAAATAACAATAAAATACAATCACGCCATCCATAAATAAACACAAGATATGGCTTGGGAATCCCAACATAGGAGAAAACCTAGCTATAAGGTGAGGTTTCTCTGCTCTCTTTTCTCTGGTATAGAAATGATGAAAGTATAAGTTAAGGGGCACTCTATGTGGAGTTTCCTTTGAACCGTGGCTTGTATGGTTGCTACAAAATTTCTCCTCCTTTTTTATGCTCACACAATACCCCTCTCATATGTTTTTCTCAAGTATGGAACAAGATATAATGAAAAATAATGGAACCCTCTTCTCCTCTTAGTGGCCTGGTCTTTAACATAGCCTGATAGCCACCTAGGGGTAGGTTTTTGACTTCCTCAACCTTCGATTGTGATAAGGTTTTGGAACTTCTAGAATCTTATTAGAAAATCGACTACGTGTCTAGTCCCAGATGTCTAAGTAATGGAGGCTGACATGGCATCCACTCACACCATGGTGATCAATATGGTAGGTGAACTTGTGGGAGACATAAATTTCTCATTTGAACTCCGATTGATGAATGATCTACTCTGTTGGAAAGCAAGGATGATTTTAAGGATGGAAATTTACATTAAAATTTAGAGACATGGTCTAATATTACTAGTCCTTAATATGCAAAATGTAAAATGTTTGGCGATATTTTTCTAAAAATATTCAAACTTCTAAGGATTTTATAGTTTCTATAAAATTTTAGCGATTTTTAAGATAAAATAATTTTATTCTATGGAATTTGGGTGAATCATTCTAAGAAAATATGAAAATTGGGGAATCTTTTTTTTGGAAAACCATGCAAAATTAGCCCATTAGTGAAATTTATCCCCTAAAATCATCTATGTTGGAAAGGTATCGGTGTGTAGAATATATAATATTCTTCCATAGTAAGGTTTGGACCAAAAACAATGTTGTTTGATGCCTCAAAATGACTTTGGAAGACTTCAGATAGTGTTTTGGATCCAAATTTCCAAATTTGAACCAGCCACCGAAATGGCCCTACAAGATGATTCCTCCAAATTTTCCACCCAGAAAATAATAAGATATATGAAAAATAATGTAATGATCCAATCCGAATCAGAGTATGATCCMATATTTTATCTTGTACATTACCCGTACACGGATAGACTGGTGAGGGTGTGAGAACACCCATTTGAGCTAGGTGAAGCCAATAGATGCTACATGTACTATAATTGTTATGTTTTAATTAATCTAGTTGCATTTGTTTTTTTCTTGTTTAATGCACATGTAATTTATTGTAAAATTTTGTTTAAATGATCTAATTATTGTTGATTTGGAACATATTGTTATATATTTTTTCATTTATCTTGGTACTTTATGGGTGGAAAAATTGGAGGAATTGGCTTGTAGGGCCCATTTTGGCGGTAGGTCCCAGTTTAGAGATTTCGGGTCCTGAAATTTTCAGATCCATTTTGAGGCATCAAACAAGAATTTCTGGGGTCAACAATTTGTGAGCATAGCCCCCAACCCATTGATGTTGTTTTACACACTGTGACCTTTTTCAATGGGGAAAAAATCACCTCAATGAAAGCTCATACGTGGAAGTTATGCCTCCTACAATTTGACCACCATGGTATTGACTGGATGCTACCTTAGCTCTGTTACTCACACATGTGGGGCTATCAACATGTGGACTTTCAAGAAGATTCAATAAGGTCCAAAACCTAACACTAATTGAGGGTTGAGACATGCAAAAAAATCCTAACGTTAGATGGATATCAGGTTATGATAAATTTTGGGTCGCTAGGAGGAAAAAGGATTCCATTCTTTAGTATTTTAGTTGTTACATATTTAAGCATAACATCCATGAGTGGGATTTGAGAGAATAATAGAGGAGAAAAATATTTTGTAGAATTTCAAGCCACAGTGGCAAAGGAAACCCTGTAGTGAGTTTCCCTTTCTTTCTACTTTCACTTCATAACTGAATAAAATAGAACATAACATTGGCCTCACCTTATATCTAGGTTTTCTCCCATTTCAAGATTTCCAATATACATTTTTTGTTCATTTGCTTGTTTTTTCATTTTTGTATTTCAATTATTTTCATAATTCAGAGTGATAAGATAGTGATAATGAATTTGAGATCTAAGGAAATAAACCTGCATAATAAAATATTTCAACATAATACAAGATCTGTTGTGATGAACTATTATAGTGGAATATCCATGGAAGTTTACAGATTGATTATTGTCTACTATTTTTCATATATTGGCATGTATATTGGGGAGGTTCATTCCGAAAATGACGAGGAGATGACCGAGGATGATGATTTTCCTCAGTTACATAGACTTGACATGCCACACAGATTGAATTGGAAAATTTGTCAAGAGGTCATGGATCAGATATATGCACTGAAGGCTCAACATAGAGTATCCCATGCATGAGCTAGGGAGATCATGCAGGACCCTAAGATTACATCAATATGGGTGACCCTTCCCTACTATATCACAATATTGATGCACCATGTTTTGAATGCCCTCAACCTTCTTGAGAAGTTGAGGGCTTGTCAACAATATTCTTCAGATTTTCCTATTGAGGACAATGATCCTCCATATTCTCCTCCTTTATGAGCTAATCAACTTCCATATCCTCCATGGGCATACCAACCACTATATTCCCCACAATAAAATAGACACCATCTCCTCCATGAGAATATCAACCACCATATCCGACTCCAACATCAGACTAACCACAATATTTGACTCTAACATTAGATTGACCACCATCTCCTCCTCTAGAATCCAACCAACCACCATCTCCTCTTGCAACCATCCAACCAGTCACTGCACCCACTACACATGCTATTAATGATATAGGCATTATGGCCGCAATAGGTGAGATAGTTTTTGGTGGAAAGATATATTAGATGGTACATAGGCATTATGGCCGCAATAGGTGAGATAGTTTTTGGTGGAAAGATATATTAGATGGTACATTCTACATTATTATTTGGTGAAGGTATTGATGTATGTAGTTTTGATTTCAAAGGAATTGATGCCTCCGGATCTAGTGGTCAAGGTACAAATGCCACTGTATTTGCGGGCATAAGTATTGATGCCTTTGGTTCTGATGGTCGAGACACTAATGCCTCTCTTTTTGGTGGCAGAGCTAGCTTATAACAACTGTTGACATGTATATATTTGATTTCTATGATGTATAATTTACATATATATTTGAAATTTATATTTGACTTGAGATGTTTATTTCACACACACACACACACACACACACACACACACACACACACACACACACACACACACACACACACACACACA
>ML799371.1:88226-100396 GCA_009831015.1 Picea engelmannii | reverse complement strand
CAGAATAAGGGCAAATATAAAAGAGAAGTTGTTTGGTGTACTACATGCAAGACAAAAAGACACCACAAGAATGAGTGCCCAAATTTCACGCAGTACATGGCAACAAGAGTACCAAACCCTTTTCCAACATGAGGACCATGGTGCGAGATATGTAAAACACACAAGAATGATCCATATTATTTCCCAATGATGCAAAAGTACCAGACAATACCCAATAATTCATACTACAATTTTTGCAAATTAGTGGGTCATGATGACAAAGATTGTAGGACAATGGACTTGATGAGGGAAAGAAATTCGGATACGTATAGGGTGCAGGAAGAAATTATGACAGGGAAATATGCACCAGATTTCAACCAGTTACCACCTCCATACAACACTTTACAACAATAATATAACATTGGACAACCAAAATATAATAACGCACAACCACAGTGTAACCTCACACAGTATAATCAGATGCCTCAGTACAACACATCGCGAGGAGAAAAAATTGGATACAGAGGTGGAGAATGAGGTAGAGGAGGATTTAGAAGAGGTAGAGGTACATTAGTGTGCCACAACTTCCAACATCCAGGACATTATGCAAGGGAATGTCCACTTCCACCAACGATATGTATGTACTGTTGCATAACAGACCATGATATAGAGGAATGCCCAACACTTTTGGGAAAAAATCAAGAAAAGAGGAACCTGAATAATAAGAATGTATAATGGATCTCTACATAATCTAGGAATAATGGAAGAAATATAAACATAGTCACACGCGGAGGTTCTAATATAAGAACTGATGTAGTGAGACAAGACCCAACACAACACCAATGGGTGAAGAAAAATACTAAAACATAGAAGCAGTTTGATGCGTGAAACGAAAAGGAGACATTCAAGGAGGCTAGGCAGGAGTTCGACAAATAATATGTTGCATCTACATCAGTTGCATAACATACTCATAACATACCAATGTAAGATATGTCTTTATCAATGGATCACACTACTGAAGCACCAGCTTTAGTGCAAGTAAGTATCATAAAGACTTTTCTGCAATCCTGTGTTAAACTACTGAATGATCTATCATCTGTTAAATTTTTGCAAAATATGTTATAAATATGTAACAAAAAGGTATAGGGGAAGTTAGAGCATAAAATAGTCAATCACCTCCATACAAGAAGGAGGACAAGTAGGGAATTCAGACTGAATGCTAACGTTGGAGATTTCAATATGGGGGATATCATACTGGATTTAGGATTTGAGGTAAATGTGTTACCCAAGAAGACATGGAAGTGTATGGGAGATCCCACATGAGGCTATTCACCTGTACAGTTGAAGTTAGAAAACCAACACAAAGTTCTACCAATTTGAAGGCTTAAGAATGTAACGCTGATCTAGATGGAGTTCACACTAAGGCAGACTTTGAAGTGATAGAGATAGTAGATGGTACAACACCTTATCCAACATTGCTTGGACTGGATTGGGAATTTGATAACCAGGAAATAATCAACTTGAAGAAAAGGAATATGACATTCGAATCATGAGAATACAAAGTTATTGCGCCATTAGACCCTTTAGAAGAGGAAAGGTTTGTAGAACCAACTTGTCTGGATTTGGAAGAGATAAACCAGTTGTAAAGAACCATTGTGCACGAAGAAGATTATATTAACCCAACTGCAGATGGGGCACTCAGCTGGAGGAGCATCACATGATGTGATTTTGACTCAGATACAAGTTTGGAGAACTGGAAGCAAATATTACATGAAGTCTCCACAAGAAGGTGCACAAGAATAGACCACACAATAAGATGGGTGGGTACAAAGATAAGAGAATTTAGAACCCCCCAGTTTTCATGGCATAAATGATTTAGAGGAATTTCTAACAAAATACGAAGACTAAGTACTGGAAAATCAAAGGCTCTTATCCCTAGACATTGCCCTCAAGGAAACACCTTCAAGATGGTGGGGTGCACATAAAGGAACAATTCAAGACTGATACCAATGTAAGCGACTAATGTGAATTAGATTCGATGCAGAGCAGAGGATAAATAATATGCAGAGATATGATGGAAAGGGGACACCAACATAACATTTGGAAAAGTGCAGAACACTATGGAGGATGACACCACCAGAGGAATGACCTCATCACTTCATCCACACATTGGGACAAATGAGAATCCCAAAATGGCCAACATTGGAGACTATTGGGATGAACAAATAGTAGAAACGATAACAAAGTTACTACGTGAATACGATGACCTGTTCCCAACAACATATATAGATATGAAAGGAATAGAAGGAGAGCTAGGAGATATAAAGATATCTCTCAAACCTGAGGCTATATATGTTAGGAAAAGACATTATAGACTAAATCCAATATATAAGAAGAAGGTGAAAGAAACAATTGACAGAATGTTGGAAGCTGGTATCATAGAACTAGTAGAGGAATATGAATGGATAAGTCCTATGGTAGTGAAAGAAAAGAAACAAGGGGGGATATGGATTTTTGTAGATTTGAGAAAGTTGAATGATGCTTGCCTACATGACCCTTTTCCTACCCCTTTCATAGATGAGGTCCTAGAGAATGTGGGAGTCCAGAAAGCATACTCATTTACATATGGATTTTCAGGTTACCACCAGATCAAGATAGCTTTAGAAGACATGTATAAGACTACATTTTCCACAGAATGGGGATCCTACCAGTACACAATCATGCCTTTTGGGATGAAGAATGCACCAACCATATTTTCAAGAGTAGTCGTAGCTACTTTTAAGGAATTTATACAACAATTCTTAGAAGTGTATTTGGATGACTAGACGATAGATAGTCTGTTAAAAGACCATGTGGGAATATTGAGGATGATGTTGGAAAGATATAGGTAGTGTTAGATATCATTCAATATCAAGAAGTGCATATTTGGGACACCTTTTGGAATATTATTAGGCCATATAGTGTGAAAATGAGGCTTGCTAGTAAATCCTTCCAATATTACAGTCATTTCCAACTTACCACCACCAAAATCAGTGCACCAATTGAGAGAAACATTGGGACATACACGCTACTACAATTTTTTTATAAAAGGGTATGCACAAATTGCTGTGCCAATGGAAAAATTGTTAAAGAAGGATGCTAAATTTTAGTGGAATGAGGATTTTCACAAGGTTTGGGCACCCTAAAATAAAATATGGTCACAACACCTATCCTAGTATTCCTAGACTGGGAAAAGACATTTCATGTGCATGTAGATGCATCATCCATAGAACTTGGAGAAATTATGGCACATCTAGGAGCAGGGTATTTAGGCCATCCTATAGCCATTGCAAGAAGAAAATTGTTAGAATCAGGTAGAATTACAACACCATAGAAAGAGAAGGCTTAGCCATGGTATATGCACTTCAGAAGTTCAAGCACTATTTGTTGGGAAAACATTTAATATGTTCATAGATCATTCTTCCCTAAAATATTTAGTCAACAAGCCAATGTTGGGGGGGAGGATATGTAGATGGATTTTTTTATTTCAAGAATTTGATTTTGAAGTGATAGTCAAACCAGAGAAGCTGAATGCAGGATCAAACCACCTTTCAAGGGTCACTAATGGAGAGGAACCTACCAGATTGGAAGACAAATTCCTTGATGCAAAGTTGTATTCAGTACAAATAGCTGATGGATATTTTGCTGATATTATTGAATACTTAAGTACATGGATTTCACCATAAGAATTTAGCACTGCATAGAAGAAAAATTTGGTAGTCAGAGCTGCGGACTATCAACTAATTATAGGACACTTATACAAAATGGGCACATACAAAATTTTGAGAAGGCGTGTACTAGAACATGAAAGGCCTAGAATTTTGGCAGAAGATCATAAGGGAATAGCTGGAGGAAATTATGCAGGAAAAGATACTGCACAAAAGGTATTGCGTGCATGACTATGGTGGCCAACAATCCACAGAGATGCTAAGGAATATTGCCAACAATGTGATGACTGTCAGAGGGTTGGAAAACCCAATAGAAGGGATGAGATGCCTCTAAGACCACAAGTAAATTTGTAGGTATTTGAAAAATTGGAAATAGACTTTGTTGGGCCAATCCATCCACCAACAAAAGGTCGGTAGTGAGATATATTGTTACTGAGATAAAATATTTAACAAGATGGGCAGAAGCAACACCAGTCAAAGACTGAATCACAGAGACAACAACACACTTCCTATTTGAGCAAGTGATCACTAGATTTGGATGTCCAAGAATCTTGATGAGTGACCAAGGTACTCACTTCATCAAAAAAAATATCAGGGCTATGACTGAGGAGTTTGAAGTCTATCACTAGAAGAGTACACCTTACCATCCTCGGGAAAATGGAACAGTAGAAGCCTTCAATAAGATCTTGGAGAATGCTTTGAAAAATATTTGTAATGTCAATAGGGATGATTGGGATTTGAAAATACCAGTAGTACTATGGGAATACATGACTACATGCAATAAGTTGACATGAAAGACACCATTCAGGTTGGTGTATGGGCAGGAAGAAGTAGTACCATTAGAACTTCTGGTACCTAGTCTGCGCGTAGTAGAAATTACCAACATGACATAAAGGGGCATAGTAAAGGAAAGGATAAATCAACTAATGGAGATGGAAGATGATAGTATTATGGAAGGATTTCATCAAGAAGTGAAAAAAGCAAGAGACAAAGCTTGGCATGACAGACATATCAAGAGGAAGAGTTTCAAGGAAGGAGACCTAGTATTTCTCTATGACACTAAATTTTTTCAACATCTAGGTAAGTTTAGAATGCATTGGCTAGGGCCATATGAAGTAAAGGATGTCATAGATGGGGGATCAATGCATCTAAAGGATCTGGAAGGAACATAACTGAAGGGAATGATTAATGGGATTCGACTGAAAATGTACAGGGACAATTGAACTCCTAACAATTAAAAGTTACAAAACAGTAAAAAAACAATGTACATAGTGTACGATAGTAGAAGCTAGAATAGAAAAATTACAAAAATAAATAAAAAGGAGAAAAAGAAGGAGAAATAAATACAAAAACAAAAAAGAAAGAAAATAAACAAATTATTGGGGAATATGGTGTGCATAAAAAGTAGACTCCATGCGAAAAAAGGGAAAAATTCTTGCACGCAACATATGGGTAACAAAAAGCAAAAAACTATGCACTAACAAAAAATCACAACGGAAATGCACAACACACTTAAAAATTTCAGCACACCGGGAAAAAGGACAAGTAGTCAGAAAGTAGAAAAATGACAGTTACTGCAAAAAGGCGCCAACTGGTCGCATTTATGAAATTAAATGGAACATACTCGTAAAGATTTATTGAATTAATCAAATCCAGGGAAGATTCTTCGAGAAGCTTCACGATATTTATGGCACCTTCTATATAAAGGGGAAACACATACATATTACAACTTATTGTGAAATTACAAACTTGTAACAATAGAGAGCACACAAAGACGAAGCGAATAGACAAGTGCATAATGCAAACTAGTTGAAGCCCATTCCACAAAAAGAGAGTAACACCCACGATGACACCACCAAAGATTGGTGCACCAACCCAAACCACGATGCAAACCCATAGCAACATTAGGGCACCACATGAAACTAGAGAGGTTGAGCAAGAAATGGTTCACAGAAAGGGATCCGTCGATGTCGACACATTTCTTTCCCCGCGCGTCGAACCAACAAACCCTACACCGGTGGTCAAAGAAGCACAAGCCCCAACCACAAATTCCATGGAAATCGATAGTGCGCAGGGCTACCAAACAAACAACGTAGGAAACATACAACAAACTGCAAGGGTTGAAGGATCCCAAAGAAAAAATGGCGAAGCCATCACACACATAAAGGATGCGACTCCAAGAACACAACCTGAAGTAGTGTCTGCATAGCAGCATGAAGGGCTGGTTGAAGACCTAACCAGGCAGCCAGACTTAGGCGTAGAGCACAGGAAAGAAGAGGGTGGGACCTCTAGCACGCAGATTAGAATAAAGGGAAAACAACCCATGGTGTGGTCTCTTCTCAAGTATCGCGACACAAACATCGTACTATCGTGCATTCCAAAGGGAATGCAAACCATTCCAACACTTTTGGGGTGCGTGGAGAAGTTGAAATATTCAGACCATGATGTGGTAAACACTGAAAAATTCCCAGAATTCATGTAGCAGGTATACATGGAAAACATAGGCATAAGACCCTTCAGTGACCCTATACTACAACCAAATCCATGGGAACCTGACTTGGATAACATAGGTATCCTAAACTTAGTGGAAATCCCCCATTTTGGCAGGGGGAAGGAGGTAAAAAATTACATCAAGCAGTTAATGACAATCCTCCATGGAGGCTTCTTATGGATGGAGGAACTTGTCTAAATTGACGTCAAGTTGATTACCTTCATCATAGGTCTGTTGTCCATGGGTGAGAGTCCCACGCAGTACCTGGATGAAAAAAAAAAGGAGAAATCTCTTTCCTAGGAGATGAAGAAAACATATGGCACAGAGAGATATTCGCGTGGTATAAACATAAAAATTATCGGCGACGCAACCAAAAGAATGGCCACAAAGCTTATGGCTTGCAATATGCTAGGGAAGTGCCACAAAGAGGAAGTCCCTACAGGGGTTTTCATAGTTGCATCATAGTGCACCAATGGCACCATGCTCAGCTGGGCCCCTTACCTATTAAACCTGTTCCTTGATGACTGCAAAGACGCGCATGACTTGGGGACATACTTTTCTTACTCTTGGCTGTTAATTATGATAACATTAGTCGGGTGGAGTGAGCTACCATTCTCTTATTTTTGCGACAGGATAGGTCACTTCTGCGTAATGCGTTATACCTCAATGAGGATCACTTCGGACCCTAAGAGAAGAAGTGGAAACAAAGGTACCTTTGTACGGTACTTTAGGGACATCCAAGAAAGCATAAAAAACACATGGAGGATCACTCCAGAGGTTGTCATGCAATACCAAGGTATTGAAAATTTCATAGCCAGACACCACACCATGTGGATACAGGCGTGCAGGGATCCAACCAAGGAATGGTTGCAACTACGATATTGCATCATTGGAGAAGATGTAGAAATGTTGATGCACAACTGGAAAGATGAATGAAATATCCCAGTCATTGCTAAGGAAGTGCCCACATGGAAGGAGTTAGAAGAAAGGGGATCTAAGAAACCTATGGGAGATAGTGTTGCGCCGAAAAATCCCATGCAACAGAAGAAGGGGAGTGCGCCAAAGAAAGATGTGTAGGTAGGAAAAAAGACATTTCCCCAACACATGGAGAACAAGGAATGGGGGATACAACAACATAATGAACCCCCTCAATAGCCACCCCACATAAAATAGGGAAACCTAACTGGCCAATCATACATACAGGGGGGTTGTGCAAGAAGGCCAAGGTGCACAAGAAGCTGCTAGAGTACACGATTACTGAGGATGACATCGACCTCATGGCATAGAAACTACAAGAACCTGCAACTAAGGAGTTTGAAGATTCCCAACACCAAAGAGACCAAATTCAAGAGGATCTGGAAAACATAAGGCATGTTCTAGAGAAAATGAGAGCAGTGCATAGGAAGAAAGGGGAACAATGATATTCCCCACAAAAAAATAAGCAGAGGCAAGGGCCACGCCGAGCAAGAAATATACCGTCCAAACTATAGCGCAAGCGAGCCCAAACTTCGAGGTCACATCCAACATGCTACAGATGGATGAGACCCTAGCCTAGACACCACTGAAATATCTAGCACAAGTAGAGTTGGTAATGGAAAAGATACCAACCAAGTCATTGTACAAGCTTCAAGTTAGTGTCGCATATGAGGTGCAGTCATGCACAAGAACATATGCAACATAATTGCAACATACAAAGAATGGAAAGGATGCCCTGGAGCTGGTAGTCGAGTAGGTCAAGATTGAAAATGAGGAAAAAGAAAGTGCAAAAAGAATGGAACAGGGTCTGACAATGATGTATAATCACATCCCTGACAACATGCAAGAAAAGAACAGAAGCACAGAGGAGAAGATCAATATCATTGCACAAACCCTCAATCAATATGGGAAATATATTGAGGAGATAAAGGAAAAAATAAACCCTACAAATCCTTCAGATGTGAGAGAATAAAGGAAACAAGAAGCTACACTTCAACTAGGTGAGATGGAGAAATAAGTCAACGTAGTAGTGGAATTGTTTGATCATGCAACACATCTCTGGACAACGCTTGAGGAGGACGAGTAGGTCCAGCAGTGGGACCAGGAAGAAGAAAGAGCAAGTGAAACTATTAAAGAGATTAGAAAAAAACATGAGACAATGAACATTACATAGTGTGTAAAAGGAAATAGGGATTTAAAGAAGTTGTAGGTAGAGTTAAAATCCGTGCAGAAGCAGAAACATGAGAGACACGCATAAGTGGAACCACTCCATGAACAACCTGTACACATGATTTCACAACTAGAGGAGGAGAAGAAGAGAATGGAACATGCACACATAGAGAGAACACCACTGATCCAGGAGGAGATCACAATGTAGTCAGTAGAGGCATTGACAGGAAAAGTGACGTAGGTCCAGGAACAAGGAAGGGAACTTGCAAACAAGTTCCACAGCTTAGCAAAGGCTGTTCAGGGAGTGCACACTTTTTAAGTGACTCAGGATGAGCCACATGTCAGTGTTGGGGGCCTATTGGGCATCAACCTATTTTGAGGAAATACCTATTTTGGAGGATAAAATCCAGTTTTGGAGAAGAAAAACTGGCAGGAAAAGCCACATGCAAAGGAGGAAAGCATGCAAGGTGCACATGCAGGAAAACCTAACCACACTAGGTTTAGGGTTTTTGTAATATATTGTAACGACTGATGTAAATTAGTATAAATAAGTACCTAGGAGGTCTAGGTTGGGGTTCCCGAGTTTTGGTTCTATTCAGTTAGGAGAACTACTATAAGATCTGATATACTCTTGTAAGTTTTGTAGTTGTAGGAGATTCAAGTGGTTATACCTTGAGGTTTAGATCGCATATTGAGGATCCTGGTACGATCTATTCTACCTCACAGAGGTTGTGGAACTTCATTCATAATTGCATGATCATAATTGTAGTGCGTGTGATGCCATATTTTGCAGCAACATAATAAAAAAGCCCAAGAAGCCAGATCTTTGTGGATGTAGCCCAAGAAGCCAAATCTTTGTGGACATATCCCAAGAGGGGGTGAACCATGGTAAAACCAATGTTATGTGTTGTGTTTATTGTATATTTACCTTCTGTCAGTAGTTAGATGATGAGTGGATGAATGAATGATTAAGCTATATCTGTCATATGTTGGATATATTAGAATGCATGCATAGACTTAGAAGATGAATGAATCTTATGAATAATAACAAGAACAACTAGATCAAGGCCTAAGAAGATGAAAGGAAATCCTAGATCTCCACTCTATCCCAGAATGAAAGAATCTGAGCATTGCTGTTACACATCAAAATTGCTCAGATGGATAAGTGTCGCATTGTCCCTATCAGTCGTCATAAGTGTCGCAGCTTCCCTACAACTTTTGCAAGTGTCGCAAGTTGATTATTAGTGTTGCAAACAATGTTCAGACATGATGCCGTGATAACGACGCTAAGGAAGCACTTATGACACCTCATATGGCTGATTTGAAGAGCAAGAACTGATCCACTGGAATCACAGAACTCTTAACACCTGAAAGAAGCCCTGAAACAGTGGTTTGAGAGGGGAACGCTCCTCTAATACAGCTGGAGAAGCGCTGGCGCTCCTCTACCATGGTCCAGAAGCGTTATAACGCCTTTCAGCCCTTCTGGAGAAGCGTTGCTCACCTTAAGAGCGCTATCACTTTACCAAGGCACATCAGGAGTGCTATAACGCTCTGATACCCCTTTTGGGGGAGCGCTCCCTATTCTGGGTCAATTTGTTAGCCCATTGAGTCGAATGAGGAGGAGAACATTCGAGATTAGAAGGCAATTGTGCTCGAATTCTTGGTTTCATCAAAGATCCTTGATCCAAGGAGATGGTTCCTAACTGGTTCTAAACATAACTCAAGAGGTTAGGCCTTTCCCAACCTATATAAACAGGCTCTATGATGGTGGAAAGGGGGAAGAACTGAACATATGAAACTTATGATCTTGGAGGAAACTAACAGTCAGCCAAAGAGAAGTGATCAGTGAAGCTGCTGTTATCCAGGTTGTGGATCTCTCATGCAAGGGTTGGACGAAGAGGACTTGACGAAGCTGTCGCATTCGCATCTACGATTGTAAGTACTGCTGTCGTCATTCTCATCAATATGACACGCTTGGCCTATTTATTTCTAGTTCGTGTCTGATACTACATGAACTTATCATTTATTGATAGATCTGTTTTCAAGCTAATGTCAATAGAGTAGGAAGTGGTCGTATCTTGTTTTGTCCACAGACCTCAGCGAGGAGCAAAAGGATTGGAGCGCAACTCAGAGCGTGCAGGGACAAACGTCGATTAAAAGGTACTTCTGTTATTCTCCCTTCTCATGCATTAGGCTTAGATAGATTTGAAAGGAAGTCAGTGTCCACGACAATCATTTTTCTATCTAAGGTTAAGGTCAAGCTCTAGAGGTCGATCTACTTGTCCGCAGGCAGATTTTCCTACAACAGAAACTGGCGACTCTCACCGTTACCTCATCCTCGGCGACACTTTGTACTGCCGTGGCATTGACACCATTCTTCGGCGATGTCTGATTCACGAAGAGGCTGAACGCGTTCTGAACGATTGTCACCTTGGCGCTTGTGGCGGTCACCTTTCCGGGATGGCCATAGCCCAAAAAATCCTACGTGCCGGCTACTTTTGGCCCTCAGTCTTCAAAGATTGCATCGAGGCCGTCAAAAAATGCCCACCCTGCCAAATCTTCAACAAGAAGGCACACACCCACCCTACTGCGCTGCATCCCATTATTGCCATCGACCCCTTTGCCAAATGGGGTATCGATTTCATGCAATGTAAGCCTACCTCAGGTGGGGGGCACGGTTACATCATCGTCGCTGTCGACTATTTCACAAAATGGGCTGAGGCTATGCCTACCTTCCTAAACGATGGCCACACTGCAACTCTTTTCCTTTTCAACCACATCATTACTCGTTTTGGCGTACCACATGCCATTGTCACCGAACATGGTGCACATTTCAAAAACCAGATGATGAGCGAATTACACGTCAAATTGGGTTTTCGCCATGAAAACTCATCCCCTTATTATCCTCAAGCAAACGAACAAGTTGAAGCCATCAACAAAGTCCTAAAAACCATGATCCAATGCATGGTAGGGGAAAACAAGACATCGTGGCATTTACAACTATTTTCCACTCTCTGGGCTTATCGCACGTCTGTGAAAACCTCAACTGGATTCACTCCGTTCCAGTTGGTCTATGGCATTGAAGCCGTCTTACCAATCGAGTGCGAAATTCCGTCACTCAAATTGAAAGTAGAACTCCTGCCCCATACTTCTGCGGAAGAAGAACGATTCTTGTACCTATCCAAGCTAGACGAAACACGCCGTGATGCTGCTCTCATTAATGAGACACATCAGAAATGGATCAATAATCAATATGACAAAACTGTCCAACCTCGAGCCTTTGCAGAAGGAGACTTAGTCCTCGTTTATGACCAAGCACACGATAAATTTGGAACATGAAAGTTAGAACCTATGTGGCACGGTCCTTACATCGTGAAGCGTGTTTTACACAAAGGTGCTTACGAACTAGTAGATCATGATGGAATTTCCTTGGGAGAGCCCCGAAACGGGCTTTACCTTAAAAAGTACTATGCCTAGATCACCTAGCATCTGTACTTTGTACACTATTGTATTTTTAGTTTGGTGTGACTTTTCTTTCGCGTGCCCGAGTCTTCACCGTTGCCACTCATGACTGTTCCTATGTTTTCACGCGCAGATGACGTCTACCTTTCCTATCTTTTTTGGGTTCGCGGATGGTGCCAGCCGACATACCCGGAACATTGCTTCGGCAGCATGGGTTATTTATCAGTTTGACGAGGTGGTGATTTCAGGAGGCATCTGTTTAGGACCAACAACCAACAATATGGCAGAATATCACGCTGTCATTGGACTGTTAACCCAAGCCTCCTCCCTAGGTATTTCTCGTATCATTGTCTACTTAGACTCCCAACTCGTGGTTTATCAACTCA
>ML799371.1:63716-82443 GCA_009831015.1 Picea engelmannii | reverse complement strand
ACCGAGTTTGATTAATATTTGTATTAATATGTGACCATAAACGACAAAAAGTTATAGATGGTTAATAGGCCAGTTGTTTCAAGAAAACCTTCAACGACATCATTGGGTTTTACCCCTATCATATAACCCTTTGATTATTATTCCTATTGTAGCTATATAAATAATAACAAGACAAGTATAAATCATATAAAAAATATTCAAAATACATATGGATTTGTAGAGCATTGGAGAAATTGGTTACTGCATAGTTTCCTTCAAATGGATAATAGTTTGGTTCTTTCCTTTTGGCTCCTTGAGGTACTTTCTAGAATATCCTTCATTATATTTATCTTATAGCTATCTTGGGGTTATCTAAGTCATTGAGTTTGACATGTAATCTTTTCTTTCATACTAAATAGAGCGATTTATCTTATAGCAATCCATTTTGATTTCTGATATTTTTCCCCATGTGCTTCAATAATACTCATTATCTTATTATATTTCTCTTGTTATTGCACTTCTAGATTATGGACGATTTTTGAGAGGATTCTTAATGAGATACCATTATTTTATAATATCTCTTCATGTGTCTACAATTCCTTATGGATACATTTGTGCCTCTTGTTTTGATATTGTTCCAAAACCAGAAATAAACATCATTTCCTATAGAAATATCGATAAACTTGTTTGTCTAGAGAAGGGCCTAAAGCCTTCTTGTGAAGGATGAGAACAAACATAGAGAGGAAGATACAACAACTCTAAATAATTTCATTAGATAAAGAGACCATAATTTGAGTATAGGTTCAAGCATTTACTAGGGAGATGAATTCACCTTTAGGCGATGTTACCCACCCAACTGAGGGGTAACTAAGGAGATGATGTCTCGAGGCCCGAAGGTAGCATAAATGGATAGTCGAGAGATGGATGCATAAAACAACCCACATAAACCATCTTATTCACCATGCTTCACCATCATCATTAGAAGCATAACAACATCCATCACATTAGCCTGGTCCACAGAGGATGATAGGTCTTGCTTCATGAGGTAACTAGTCAAGTCTCATGGTGAGTATCTCTTTAATATTTGGGGCATTCATATATGTTTAAGAGGTTCTTTCTTATTATGAAACATTTGCTCGTAAGTTATTCCTTTAAGTCTCATGGTGAGTATCGCTTTAATATTTGGGGCATTCATATATGTTTAAGAGGTTCTTTCTTATTATGAAACGTTTACTTGTAAGTTATTCCTTTTACCATTTTTTCACAATGGTGGTTATCCTTGGGTTTCTAGTAAGTTTTCCACCCCCGAGGAAAGTGGTGATACTGGGGGTTCTTCTTGATGGTTCATCGTTCCATTCTTGATCATATTTTATCACTTTTCATCTTCATTCCCCTCCATATCCTCATCTTTTGGGTTTTCAAATTACATGTACACCCAAAAGGGGTTTGCACCTTATTCTCTTATGGGAAGAGGGGATAGAGGCCCATAGGTTGTTGCAGCTAGTGTAAATAAATAAATAAAAATAAAGAGTAGCCATGATAAAAATGCAGTGGCATGGATACAAAAGGACACAAAATCCATATTCCCAAACTTGAGCTCTACATTTTCCAGGCACCCTCCCTAAGTCCCGAGTGCCAATAAATGCCTCACCTATTTGAAGAGGAATTATAAGTATCCCAATTGAAAGGAAACACATTTAATGCATAAAATCAAGAAACCTTGTAAAGGGGACTTGCAAATTATCTAAATAAATTAAAGAAAGATGAAATTATAGGGATTGGAAAAAGGTTTCACCACAAAAAGGTAACTAAGGGATGCAACACACCCTTCACAAAAGGAGCCCATGGAAATGAGACCATATGAGACACTTTCATGTTAATGACCCCATGCACATAAGTTTCTCCTCCTTCCACCTCACATTCATTACATGGCCTAGAAAGCGCTCACCTTGGAAACACTCCTCTACTTGGGGAATTGGCCTACCCAATAGGACTCTCTGATAACCCTCCCATATCTAAATTTGGAAAATTGCATAAAGTCTTTGAGCATATGTTTACTTATGATGTGCTTGTTTAGATGGATCTTGTATTGAGATTGATTTACTTAGAATGATTCATATGACTTATGGACCCATGGAGGGAATACCTTGTTTGTCTTTGTAGGATATTGCTTAGTGACATATTTCATGGAGGTCCTAAGCCACTTGGACCTTCATATCGACGTAAAATCCCATAGGTTGGATGTTGAGCCCCACAAAAGGGAGGATAGAGATGATGAAAATTGCACACTTGGTGATGTAATTGGCCCATGGAAGAGGAATAGGATGATGAAACTTACATGATGTCACCCTCCCATGCTAGAACATTGCAATTTTGAAGCATGATGTCAAGCCTAAAGAGATCGATTTGACATGGGTTTTGTAATTGATGGAGTTGTGGGATATTTACCCCACATTTTGTGGACTAATGGGATGATGTGCCACCATGGGGAGATGACATACTAGCCTTTGGAGGATATCTCACCCAACGACCACCCTTGAAGAATATGTTGGAGGATTGTTTTGCATTTGTTTTTCATTTTTGGTTATTATTTAGCATATGTGGAAAAAATTCAAATGGATTTGGTTAAAGTCAATGTAAAAACATCACGTTTGACCTAAAATTAGGGATTTAATTCTAAATTAGACCAAACTAAGACTTGGGTTTCCTATATAAATAAGCATCAAGTTTTCTTTCATTTTTCAAGAATTCATTAGTGAGATATTATTCTCTCTCTCAAAAATTTTTGGCCCTCTTATTTTATTGAGAAAATGGGGTGATGCGATTTGCTTTTTGGAGGTGTTCTTTTGAAAAATAGTCTTCGTAGTGAAATCAATACGCTTTGGAGGATTGGTTTGTGACCTATAATTACTCTTGGTGGATGATCTTTGCTGATTTGATTTGGTTTGAAGGTAAATGTTGTCCCTTGACCAAGTTTTGAAGAAACATTGGTCAAGTTTGACCACTTTTATACTTCGACAGGCTGGTCGAAGATGGAGTTCCCAGGCGAAGCTGAGATCGTGGGATGTCACTTGTTTTGTGGACCCATCAAGGGGTTCACTAGGGTTTTGGGTATTAGGGTTTAGAGGATGTCGGCCCATGGGTTTACCCATGTTTAGGCATTTTTGTAAGGGATGTAAAAGTATAAATAAGAAGGAATGTAATGTATACGTAGTGGTGTAAGTAGCTAAGTGCAAGAGGCAAGTAGTTCTGAGTTTCTTTGTGCAACAGATTGTGTATGTAATGTTTTGTGCATAATGGAGGAGTTGGCTCTGTTCCTTGACCTGATTTTGGGAAGATAGATCTAGTGCTTAGTGAACAGATCGCCTATCTAGGGTGAAGCTTGGCTCTATGGCTTAGTGCACATGAGCATATGGGTGTAAGAGATTGAAGACTAATAAAGAGGAAGAAGCCGTTGGTGGATGTATCCCCACACTGGGGTGAACCACGTAAATCTTGTGTTGATGGTTTGATTTGTGTTATAATGTTTATGCTGTGAATCTGCTTAGTGCATTGAATGTTATGAATGATAGATAGATCTATGAATGTTTAATGATTTGTATATGTTGAATGTGTTAGATTTGACTTATGGTACTAAAGTGCGATGTGTATTTCATTGTTACTGTGTCGATCTGTACTTAGGTTTTGATATGCAATGTTAATAAAGCTAATGAATTAATATATGTTGTTCCTAAGTACCCTGCAAAGTGTTGTAATCATAGATTTGTGTCCCAGCTTGGTTACAGACACCTGAGTCCTATAACCCCCCCTACTTATATGTCGGGTGAGACTTCGCCTGCTTCGTAGGTGTTTCCAAAAGGGCCAGTAGTTAGGTTTTTGTTGGTGCGTTGTTGAAGCATTGAACCTTGGGTCTGCCCCTGTGCCAACAAATGTTTCCGTTGACAGGACCTGAAACTATGATTGCTGGGAACTGAAGTAAAGAAAAGAGAAGCTTTGTGCGTAGATCTACTATTGTAGTGCGCAATACTGTACTTGACTTGCGAAGCTCTGTACTAAGAAAAAAAACCGATATGAATAAAAGAGGTAAGATCTTGAAAGAGGTAAAGCTTTGTGCTTTGATAGAATAAGATAAGTGAACATTTTTGTTTCGAAAGCATGAATCTAAGTATGTTTGATATATTTTTCCTAGTCTAAAATCTAGGGCACAGTTATAAGAAAGAGTTGATCTGAATAAAATAGAAATAAAGAAAGGTATGTTATTCCTATACATAGAAAGAAATTTTGGACTAATAAGTGGATGCAGGAACCTAGAAAGAATTTTTGTAGATTACATGCTCAACACTGTGATCCTAGTGCATAATACAAGAGAGGTTGGGGAACTTACAAGAGAAAGAGAGGATTGACACTATGTTATAACTATAGAAGATCGAGACATCTTGCTAAGGAATGCCCTGGTATAGGTCCTATTTGTCTTTGCTGTAAAACTATTGGTCATGAAGTTGAGGATTGTCCAAGAATGATTGCTAAAGTTGAAAGGATGAATATGAAACAAGAAGACTATCAAGAGAATAAGAGCATGTTGAAGAATCACCAAGATAAAGAATTAGAGAAATCTCAGACTATGTTAGTACAGTTAAAAGAAGCAATGAATGATCACAAAGATGTCAGTTTATTAGAGATCATGAAAGAAAAACAACGTATAAGTAAACGAATAGGATACTTCAACATAGACTATGTCCTAGATGAGGAGACACAAGTGAATATCATGACAAAATACACTTGGGAAATTTTGGGAAATCCCACTATGGTACCTTCATTGGGAAGAATAAACTTGTTTAAAGGAAAGATGATAAACCTATGTGGAAGACTTACTAATGTACCTGTTATCATCCATGGAACATCGACTCATGAAGAATTTGAAGTTATTAGGTTTGTTGAGAACAACACCCCTTTTCCAATTTTTTTAGGAAAGACTTGGATTGAGAAATATCAAATCAGAAGGAAATCAGAGGAAGAAGCTACATAAAAGAAAAAAAAAAGAACTAAGCTATTTCATTGCTAGAAAAATAGATCGACTAATAGAAGAACGAGAAGTTGAGTTGGAGAAACCGAAGGCAAGAGAAGTAGCTATCGAGGTTGAAAGAATGCAAGAAGGTTTGAAGGACCTATCAATACAAGAAAGAAGTATATCCACCCAGGAAATAGTAAGATAAGGGATATTAACTTCAAACCCTTTGAGAGAACATCAACAGTGTGAAGTCACTTCGCTAGGAGAATATACGAATAAGAATGGAAAGAGAAATCTAGAAACAGTTAGAGAGAATCACATCACAGGAAAGAAGGTAAGGAAGCTCAGTAAGAAGAAGGCTAAGTTGGAAAATCTACAAGAAGTTACAGAGAACAGATGGAAGATTTCACAGATTGGAACTTCACAGGAGGTAGGTTTGCAGGATTTGTACCTCGACGAAACAACAGAATCGTGCAGAATGGTACTTCTCCTTGGTGAAGCTATATGATCGTTGGAAGCACCTTGACCATTAGAAAAACACTCTGAAATGGCTAGGAAATTCATTTATGGGTGGATAGATCGCTGTTAGACGTTGAGATCGCACCATAACGAACAAATTCACATTGATTGAGCCATTCTTGTCTATTGGAGGAATCCTTTACAACACTTGCTTACTTACCCCGTCGGATGATGCGTTGGGACCACTTTTTTCTACCCATGATTATCTGAGACAAGAAATGAAGTGATTGTGTGTGTCGAGTTGTGCTATCAGACCTCATCATCTATTTTTTACCCCGCTATCTGTTCACCTACCCCGACTTATTTGTTAATGGTGAGAATGTTGGTCAAGCGCACTGAGCTAGAGAAGTCCGTTGAAGAAGTTTATGGCTGATAAAGCTATGCCTGAGGGAGTACATGCATCATTGACCAGGGGACTGCAAGATTCCCCTTCAATTGGACGACGTTTGAAACATGTCAACTCCGTGACTGAGAAGGATGATCTAGCTAATGCGAAGCAGATCCCGTTGGTCTTACCATACTATATCTTGCCTTTGGTTGGCACGGTTAACCATGAAAAAATTCCATGAGACTTCAAATACAAATTGATCATCGCGTACATTCCGAAGGAAATACGCATAGTTGGAACCCAATTATGACAGATCCTAGCATTGAAGAACAATTATTTCAACCTCAGAGACAGAAAAAACCACACCATGCTCGCTCCCCATAGATATTTGATGAAGACGACTGGGAATAATCCTCGCATAGTCTCCTAGCCATGGATAAAGGAGCCAACGCATTCCATGATACTCAACGTGATGAAGATTCCTCATTTTGGCTGACATCAGGAGGTTAATGCTTGCATTAAAATCCTCTTGACGTGCTATCATGGTGGATACCTATGGATCAATAGGAAGATTACTGTGGATCTTAAGCTGATCCATCGGATTACAGGATTGAGCATGCAAGGACCTGATCCTCAACAGTTCTACCCAGGGAAGACCTCAGATCGCTCCCTAGCACAATGCATTAAGGAGGAATACGGTGAAGTGAGAAGGGAAAGTGAGGCTACAAGGTAGCCTCCATCTAGGATGGCACAGTGCACCTAGCTTGCCAAATCATAGCTGGAAATTTTTTCAGAAAGAACCGCCCCACGCAGGTCACCGGGTTCATGGTGGACCTCGCAGGAAAATGTGTGGAGGGGATGCAAATGAATTGGGTAAGATACCTTGTCAACGAGCTCGAGAAAGACTGTCACGAAGCGTAGGATCAGGGATACGAGCTCCATTTCAGCTGGTTTCTTATGTTGATCGCATTTGTCACTTGGCAATTGCTAGAGGGAGAAAATTTTACAGAATTTGAACCATCAGAGCCATTGGAAGCTATATTTTCTACCTTATAGTATACGAATAATATGTCGAAGCAATGGTAGTTAAAAGCAGTGTTCCATGCGTACTATCAACAACTGAAGGTTGCCATCGAATCTTTCTCGTGCATGACACTACACAATCTGCACCAGTACAAACCACTAGCTAAGTTCTGCGCATACCCACACTTTATTTGTATAACTGCATGCAGAGACAAGAGTAAGGAAGAGTTACAGTCCTATTATAAGCTGACCGACGAAGTCATGGAACATATCACGAAGGAGTGGATGATGGAGCTCCTTGTACCGGTTGATGATGCAAAACTCTCCAACCCTGACATCATTGGAAGCCCCTTGGTTACCCGGTTCAAGCATTCAGGACAAACAAGTGTGAAGAAGAAGAAGAAAAAGGAGGAAGTTTAGAGTGTAGAGACTGATGAGGAGGACAGTGCCTCAGAAGAAAGTATACCTATCTCACCCACAGGAGGATGAGAGATTAAGTAAATCAGTAAGTAGGAGGGGAACAAGGAGAAAAAAAGGAGAAGGTGAAGCTACACTGCCGAAGGATCCCCCTACCGAGGCAAAAACATCGAAGAAGAGGAAGGTTTCTTCACAGAAACCTTTGACAAGAAAGAAGACCCGTGCTAGTAAACCCTAGCTAGAGGCTATGCTCATAGAGGATGACATCGGTCTAGTCCACGGAGAAATGGAGGATGAGTCCGAGGACCTCTTACAAAGATATGGCGTGAAGCAAGAAGAGTTGTACTTAAGAGTTGAGAAGGAACTGAAGGAAATTCATAGAGCCATTCAATTGAGCGGCACAGTACCTACTACACCTTCCTCGTCGAAGAATGTAGAGTTGGGGGATGAACCAACCCAACTTTGAATACTTGCATATGCAACAAAGGCTCGACTTTATTGAGTCCAAGAAGAAAAGGAATAGGCCACAAAATTCCTGAAGAAAGAAAAAGAGGATATCTTGGAGGAACTATGAGTTAAGCGGTATTGTGTAACCACATATGAAAATGATAAAGATGAGTTCCAGGCGATGCTCGAGGAAGACAAAACGAATATACAGAGGGAAAAGGACTAGCTCCTCGTAGAGAAGACTACAGTCAAAGAAGTGGTGAACAAATCACTTCGCTATGTGCCAGGCTTGGCACATGAGGAACATGAGGTAGTTGAGGTTCAAGTGATGAAGCTCGCTGAGGCCATCCAACAATTTCAAGCACGGGTAATGGAGTTGGAGATTCAAGCAGTACCAAGCACTCCGCAGAAAGTGTACGACCAGAGGGAGGAAGCCACTAAGATCACAATGGAAAGGATCAGAGTCCTCACCTCAGAATGAAAGCAGCTAAGAAATAGAAGTGCGCATACCTATGAATGCCTCACGGAAGACCCAAAACTTAGGAAGTTGGAAGTGCAACAATGGGCACTGTCAGTAAAAGAAAAAATGAAGTCACTCAATGCAGTCAAGAGAATGAAGAGATCACAAGAACATTGCGTGGTCCAACAAGATATTACTTCCATCCAGGGCAAAGTAATGAAAGTCACACAGAGGCTACAACTGGTGCAGGATGAAGCCTGCGCAGTGTTTGAAGAGATTGAAGGACAAGGTTCGTAACTGGACCAAGTGGTTGTGAAAGTGGAATAACACTTGGAAGGTCCTATTATAGAGCAATTGATCCAGGATTTTATTGAGTAGGAATCTTAGGCGAAGCAACAGGTCGAGGAAACTCAAGCTAAGATCGAGGGCTTCGAAGCAGCACTTCCTAGATATGAGTCACTCGGGACGAGTCACGTGTGAGTGTTGGGGGCTTGTTGGCCCTCGACCCAGTTTTTAGGAAAAATTGGTTAGGTTTGAACACTTTTTTACTTTGATAGGCTGGTCAAAGATGGAGTGCCTAGGCGGAGTTGAGATCACCGGATCTCACTTGTTTTGTGGACCCAACAAGGGGTTCGCTAGGGTTTTGGGTATTAGGGTTTAGAGGATGTCAGCCCATGGGTTTACCCAGGTTTAGGCATTTTTGTAAGAGATGTAAAAGTGTAAATAAGAAGGAATGTAATGTATAATTAGTGGTGTAAGTAGCTAAGTGAAAGAGTCAAGTAGTTCTGAGTTTCTTTGTGTAATAGATTGTGTATGTAAGGCTTTGTGCATAATAGAGGAGTTGGCTCTATGCCTTGACCTGATTTTGGCAAGGTGGATCTGGTGCTAAGTGCATAGATCACCTATCTAGTGTGAATCTTGGATCTGTGGCTTAGTGCACATGAGCAGGTGGGTGTAAGAGATTGAAGACTAATAAAGAAGAAGAAGCCGTTGGTGGACATAGCCCCACACTGGGGTGAACCACGTAAATATTGTGTTGATGGTTTGCTTTGTGTTATAATGTTTATGCCGTGAATCTACTTAGTGCATTGAATGTTATAAATGATAGATATATCTATGAATGTTTAATGCTTTGTATATGTTGAATGTGTTAGATCTGACTTATGGTACTAAAGTGCGATGTATATTTCATTATTACTGCATCGATTTGTACTTAGGGTTTGATATGGAATGTGAATAAAGATAATGAATTAATATATGTTGTTCCTAAGTACCCTGTGAAGTGTTGTAATCACAGATCTGTGTCCCAGCTTGGTTATAGAAACCCGAGTCCTGTAACCCCCCCTACCTCTACCTCGGGTGAGACTTCACCTGCTTCGTAGGTGTTTCCAAAAGGGACGGTAGTTAGGGTTTTGATGGTTCACTTTTGAAGCATTGAACCCTGGGTCTGCCCCTATGTGAACAATACATTTATGCAATTTGCTTCAATTTCTTGCTTAGAGAACCCTCATAGGGTTAGGATTATATATCCCCTCTTTTAAGATAATTTTATGATTTAAGTGAGATCATTCAAGGGTACTTTCAAGGGTTAGAATTGGCTATCCCCTTGGAAGTGTTGTTGGCTATCATTTCAATACTAGGGGTTAGGATTGTCTATCCCCCTACGGTTTGAAAGCTAGTTTCCCATTAATTGGATAAGCTAGATGATTTGGAGAAAGGGGATGGCTTGGGATCATATGGGCTTGGGTTGAAGGTTTAAGTCTCCCTCCCTTTTTTTCTAACTTACTAGTTAATTTTTTGACTCAATTTCTCAATAGATAAGGCACTAGTATTTTCATTGGGAGACGTGAATATTGCTATCTTAAAATCATTTGATTTATGGATGAATTTCTCTCACTCGAAGCTATCTTTTTATGCTCATTTTTTTTTTTTAATTTCTTACAAGTTTACTTGCTGCTGAAATAAAAAATTAGTTACATCCATTAGGTCTGCAATAAACCCTCTCTCTTACTCTTGTTTACAAATTAATTCACCGCATAATTTTGTGCTTGAATATTGCAAAGTGATCTACTAATCAAGGACTACAAATGGGAATTCTTATTTTATGATTTATGTGGTGAATTCTTGTTGATGTAGAGACTTTTTTCTATAAACATCTAGGGATAATTATATTTTTTTTGATAACACTTACAACCCATTCCAACCATCAAAGTAGTAGGTTAAATATTGGAATATTGTTGATTAGTCATAAGCTTTCATTTGCTATAATTTGTTGGTGATTTTGACGGTAAATTATCGTAGTTGTTATTATTTTCTCTTGATAATATAATCTTCAGTTTGCTGCAATTTCTGGGAGAACATACTTTGTTGTTTCCCTTATTATTTCAGGGCTATTTTATATGATATTCGATCTTGGGATATATTTTCTAACATTGGTTTTGTAGGTAGTTTTCAAACTCAACTCATATATTTTCCCAAGGCACTCTTCTTCAAGCCCTAGACATCTTCATCTAGTGACCTGTTATCCCCAAATTCTGGGGATAACTAAGGAGATTATGTCTCAAGGTCCTCAGGTTGCAGACATGGAGTACAAAGAGACAAATTGAATAGCAATTTCCACTTGCACAGACATATACCCACCTCACCACCACAACTCCAAGTTCATCATGACCGATCCACCACATCAGTTGGACTCTGAAAGACATTGGGTCTTGCTGGACCATGAGGTACAAGCCATGTATTATGGTGATTATCATTGCAATATTTGAGGCATTTGAGTTTCTTGCATCTATTACTTCTTTTGATTATGTAACATTTTCTTGGACATTATGTTCTTTTCCTTGTTTCACTTTGGTGGTTGGCATTGCACCCTAGTAAGTGGGTCACCCTTAGAGATAGGTCTACCAATGGGAGATCCTCTTAAGGAGTCATCGTGCCATTCCTGACCATACTTGTCACTTTCCACACTTCATCACCTCATCTCCTTACATTTTGATATTTTTGGGTATATTGACCCAATAAGGGGTAGTCCAAGATTTCATGGGAAGAAGGGGTGAAGGCCCAGAGGCTTGTAGCTGGAAAAAGATAAAATACAACCATTAATATTCTATATTCTCACCCAGGGATCCCAAGGACAATGAAATGTATCTCATAAGAAACTAATGGTACCCATGAAAAATAACTAATAACAAAATTCCAACCAAGGTGGAGCATGTGTGGGAACTGATTTTAATGCTTAGGTAGAAGACAAACACATGATTTCAACTTGGGGAAGCATGATGTGAATAGGGTAGAGTCAAGGTGGGGAAATTTTTTCATGCTTATTTTGAAGCCAAGGTGCTTAGGTAAAATCCCCACCTTGGCTTCTACCTTGAAACATCCTAAAAGAATAAAAGCAAAAAAATGGGCTTAGAAAAAGGTTGCATTGAAAACGAAGGTGCAACACACCCTCTACAAAAGAACCCATAAATGAGACACTACAACCCATTTTATGTCATGAAATACATTCCCAAAAGTCTTTCTCCCATCCATGACACCTCATCTACATTAATTGAAAGAGTTCCCCTCGGGAAACACCCCTAAACTTGAGGTATGATTCACCCAATACGTCATTCTGTCAACCCTCCCATACCTAAACTTGGAAAAATGCATAGGGTATTTGAGCATTGGTTTACTTTGATGAGGTGGTTTGGATGTACATGATTAGATGGATATTTTATTGATTTTATTTACTCATAATTATGCATTTAAATTGAGATCCTTGGAGGGCGTATCCATTTGATTTTGTAGGACCTAGTTGGTGGACAATTTTGGAAGAACGAGCCTAGCTCGGGCTTCCATGGGGATTGAAGCCCACAGGTTGGATTCCAAGGGACCACACTCTAGATGATGATAAAATTCCTTTGGATGCCTATAGGACACCTTGAAGTATCTTTACCGCCCCCTACATGCCAAATGACTTGCTTGAAAACGCCAAAACGTCACCTTTTGAGGGCTTGATGTCACTGTAGGGATAGGGTTTGGTGGTGATTATGGACACTTGGAACATTTTGAAGAAGAGGCCCATGGATCGAGGAATAAAGGATTTGGTTGAATACTATTGGCCTTGGGAGGCCTAGTGATCCCTTCTGCAACTCAACGGCTTGACCAAAAGTGCCAAACTTTGCCCAAAATAAGGGTTATGTCATGCTTCTAGGGTTTCTCTTATGTGAAAAAAATGAATTAAATAATATTTCTTTTGTAAAGGGGAAAGAGATGGGTTGTTGACCCATTATATATTTTTTAACCCTAAGTTTTGTGGACATACATGTTTTAGAACATTTTGTATAAATATAGATCAATTCTATTTCATTTCGATATAGCTCTCCCATTGTGAGAAGACTACATTGGCTGAAATTTGTGCCCTACTTGGGAAATTATATTTATCTCTCTTGGTTACATTATCTTGTGATGGTTTATATTGGATATTGTATGGATGGGTGATGCACCATCTCTCTTTGAGGCCTATTTTTTTCTTTATGGTGTATTTTTCTTAGTGAATTAGGGTTTCATCTTGTTAATGCTTCAACTAGGTAAGGATTTCATTTTTATTGCTCTCTTTTCTTGGTTGTAAGGTTATTGTGATGATTTATTGGGGGGTATAAGGGAATACAACCCCCTCCAAGTCCATTATAATTGTTTGAAATAATTTTGGTGCAAAGGATACTAGGAGGAGTAAAAGGGTTTACACCCTCCTAGGTTTTCCTTGTTGGTTAGGGTTTAAAATGGGGAATAAAAAGGTTTACAACCCCAAGGAATTAACTAGTCCAAATTGTTTAATAAAGAGACTCCATTTACCCAATAGAAAATACAATAATATTCATGCATTGGAGAAACAAATTATTGCATTGGTAATCATAAAAAGTTGAGATATTATGATTATCTAAGTTGGAATATTTTCTATGTGTTCTAAGCTTGCTAATGCAACAAAGGCATTTTGTTTATCCAAGTAGTTATTACTGTTGTTACAACTTTAATATACATCCATTAGGGGTGCATAAAAACCTAAACAAATTTCTAAATAACTATGTTTTCAACCATAAAAGTTCCCAATACTTTCCCCCTACAATCTACTAGTCCTAACACTTTTTTTGGGTGGATTACTTGCAACTTTTGGTGGATGATTTTTCTACTGTAAAAAATTCCTCGCTACATACATAAGGATGATAAAGTATCTCTGCAACACTTCTTTATAGAAACCTTACATTTATTCTAAATTCTTTCTCTTTCATTCTTGATTTGTACTAGTTATACCTAGCTTAATCTCTTGTATCATTTACGTGACTTTTAGCATTTTTTTAGCAGCTCTAATAATAATTTGTTCCCTGATATATATATATATATATATATATATATATTTGTTGACTTATGAAATTATGTACATAAAGATTAACTTGCTTTTCCACATAACATATAGCTTGTAAAGTTGGCTTTTCTTGTGTCTCGGGCAGGTACAAACACTTTTCGCAGGTACTCAAAGACTTGCCAACCATTGACTACTACTGAGACTCGTTTCCAACCCTATTTCCATATAGAAACTTGACCTATAAGGGAATCCATTCATAAGTATCATTTTCCATATCATTCCACCCTAGGGTCACCCTAGATTCCCCCCTTGAGGTGATCAATTCACCTCTAAAGTGACGAGAATACCTATATAATGTGGCATTGGATAAATGTTCTCTTAGTTGTCACCATATTGTGGATTGGTTCAATCTTTTCCTACCCTGAACATGGAGTGAGAGGTTTCCATTTCCTATTTCAGAGTAAAGTCACTATGTAATGCTGTGACAGAAAGGTATGACTACCAAGAAGGATTTCCAACTCAATATCGATCATTCTTGATGCCAGAAGAAGTCTACAAAATTGTTAGAGATTGAGACCAGGATGGTGAATTATTTCATTCTATTGAAGATGACAGAGACTTGGTTGAAGAGTAGATTCATGAAGAAAGTTTCCAAGAGAAAGAAGATCCTTTTGAAGATGAAGCATTTGCATTTTCCTACCCCTTTGATGAATACATACAGTACTATGTTCTTATTATACATCAAAAGGGGAACATGGCAAGTTATAATCCTTTTGAAAACTTTGATGATGCTTTATTCCATGATTGTGGAAATGAATAAATATTCCAAAAGGATATTGATGAAGTTTCTCTTGCAGAAGGCCTAAACGAGACATTGTTATATAATTTCCATTTTGAAGAAAATGAAGTTGTATGGTCTTGTGAAGAGGTAATCAAATCCTATGATGTAGATGAATTCATGGAACAACCCCTGGATATAGTTGACGATCACATTGATGATTTCATCTAGGTTGGTAGACGTAGATGGGATGTGAGTTCATTCATTATTGATAAAGATCCCATTTACGACATTGAAGCTAGATCTTGAGTAAAATGGGTTGAGTGGCCATGTTCAGAGGATTGGTCTTCATGCATGTATGATTCAATTGTTTGTAAGCCCAATGATGATATGGTTACACAAATATTCTATCCATTTGAAGATAACGTGTTGCAATGTTCTCATGATGATTCTTAACCATCCCCTAAGAGTTGTGATTAGTATCCTTTCAATGACTCGAGCTTGTTCTATGAATATTTCCATCCACTCTCATGCTTAGATTTTGACCGACACCAGGTCATGGCTAGTCTAGAAGAATTAGGGTCCCAAGCTACCAAACATAAGTATTTTCATATTGAGACTTTTGGCAGGGATTTGCAGGTAAAGAAATGATGTTTTCTAGGACCAAGAGAAGAGTTTTTCTCTATACCTAAGGCTATGCCTTGCCCCTTTTCCTCTTGTTTGGAAGACCATTAGTTCTTCTTGGGATCCCTTATATCCTCTCAACATTCTTGAAGCAATTACATTTCAAGAAAATATGAAGAACAATCCCTTGCAAATGAATAGAGAGTTGAAGAAAACCCTGCCGATTTGTTGACACTAGATCTTGCAGAAACATGTCATAGATTAAATTCCTTATGTTCCATGATCGCAGTGAAATATGGTTTCAGTAATGAAGAATGCTTCCACGAAACACATCATGTTTAAGATCCACTTGAATCCTCCCTAACTTTTGTTCTTGATACACATGAAGACAAGGAGATGGTCAATTTCAGTCATATAGATGAGCCATCATCTACACATGATAGTCTCGTTCAGAGATGGATCATTTAGGCTTGTGGATGTTCTTTCTAACATGATTTTCTCCCTCCCACCCATATCCATGAGCTTTATTTCATGATTGATTATATGCCTATTTATGCTCATGATTGTTATGTGATTGACTTATCTTTGTTGTATTACATGATTAAGCACAGGGGGAGATACCTTGATGAGATGATCAATTGGTTGCACTATTTACACGATTTCACCTAAGATTTCATGATCTAATATTTAGGTCCCCAGGGCCCCAGGTAAGTAGGTAGGTCATATTTATTTCCTTCCATTTTCATATTGATTTCTCATGATATTTTATCTGCATTACATATTTCATTTTTCTCTACTTACATATTGATTTCATGTTTATTTTAGATTTTTTTTTTGAAAAAATGCCAGAATTTTCTTTTCTAGATTAGTTTTCATTTTTGGTTTTGATGTATATGGATGAAGGATTATATAAAAACCCTATATTTTATAGTGTTATGTTTCAATGTAGGCATAGGTCCACCAACATATGTTGCGGTTCTCACACACTCTACGGCAAGTACATGTTCCCAAGTAGGAGACAGATGTTATCCCCAACTTCTAGGGATAACTAAGGAGATGATGTCTCAAGTCCCTTAGGTTGCAGATGTGGAGTAATGAGATAACTTGACAAGAAGTGTCCACTTGCACAAAAAGAGACCCACCTCACCACCACATCTCCAGGTTCATATGAAGGATCCACCACATCAATAGCTCTCCATAAGACATTGAGTCTTTCTCCATGAGGTACAAGCCAGGTATTATGGTGAGTTTCATTACAATATTTGAGGAATTTGAGTTTGTTGCATATATTACTATTTTTTATTATGTAACATTTGCTTGGACATTATGCTCTTTTTCCCATTTCACTTTGGTGGTTGACATTGCACCCTAGTAAGTGGGTCACCCTTTAGGGATAGGTCTGCTATTGGGAGGTCCTCTTGATGAGTCATTGTGCCATTCCTGACCATACTTGTCACTTTATACACTTCATCCACTCATATCATTACCTTTTGGGATTTTTGGGTATACTGACCCAAGAAGGGGTTGTCACTCATTTCATGGGAAGAAGGGGATGAAGGCCCAAAGGATTGTAGATGGAGAAAAATAAAATCCAACCATTAACCTTCTAGATTATCTCTTAGGGATCCATAGGAAAATGAAATGTCTCTCATAAGAAACTAATGGGACCCGTGAAAAATAAATAATACAAAAATTCCAACCAAGGTGGAGCGTGTGTGAGAACTATTTTTAATGCTTAGGTAGAAGCCCCACACATATTTTCAACTAATATGACCAGGGTAGAGTCAAGGTGGGAAATTTTTTTCATGCTTAGGTAGAAGCCCCACCTTGGATTCAACCTAGAAACATCCTAAAAGAATAAAAGGCAATAAATTGTCTTGTAAAAAGTTTGCAATGAAAGCGAAGGTGCAACACACCCTATACAAAGGCACCCATAAATGAGACACTACAACCCCTTTTATGTCATGAAATCCATGCCCAAAAGTATTCTCCCCATCCATGACACTTGATACACATGACTTAGAAATAGTTCCCCTCAAGAAACACCCCTAAACTTGAGGTATGATTCACCCAATAGGTCATTCTGTCAACCCTCCCATACGTAAACTTGGTAATTTTCATAGGGTCTTTGAGCATTGGTTTATTTTGATGAGGTGGTTTGGACATAAATTCTTATATGGATATTTTATTGATTTTATTTAATAATCATGATGCATTTTACTTGAGATCCTTGGAGGGCGTATCCATTTGTTTTTGCAAGACCTAGTTGGTGGACAGTTTTGAAAGAACGAGCCTAGCTTGGGCTTCCATGGGGATTGAATCCCATAGGTTGGATGCTAAGGCCCCACACTCTAGATGATTATGACATGATTTTGGAGGCCTAGAGGACACCTTGGAGGATCTTTCCCATCCCCTACATGCAAAATGACTTGCTTGAAAGGGCCAAAATGTCACCTTTTGAGGGCTTGACGTCACCCTAGGGATAGGGTTTGGTGGTCATGATGGACACTTGGAAAATTTTGAGGAAGAGGCCCATGGATCAAGGAATAAAGGATTTGGTTGAATACTATTTTCCTTTTGATGCCTAGTTCTCCCTTGTCCAACTCAACGACTTGACCAAAAGTGCCAAATGTTGCCCAAAAGAAGGGTGACATCATGTTTCTAGGGTTTCTCTTATGTGAAAAAAATGAATTAAATAATATTACTTTTGTAAAGGGGAAATATAATGGATTTTGAACCCTTATCTTGTGTTTTACCCTAATTTTTGTTGACAAACATGTTTTAGAACATTTTGTATAAATAGAGATTCTCCGTATAAATATAGAAGACTACATTGGCTGAAATTTGTGCCCTACTTGGGAAATTCTCTTTATCTCTCTTGGTTACATTATATTATGATGGTTTATATTGGATATTGGATGGATGTATGATTCACTATCTCTCTTGGAGGCTTGTTTTCTTCTTTATGGTGGAATTTTCTTGGTGAATTAGGGTTTCATCTTGTTAATGCTTCAACTAGGTAAGGATTTCATGTTTATTGCTCTCTTTTATTGGCTATAAGATTAATGTAATGATTTATTAGGGGGTGTAAGGGAATAAAACCCCCTCCAATTCCATTATAATTGTTTTAAATAACTTTTTTACAAAGGATACTAGGAGGATTAAAAGGGTTTACACCCTCCTAGGTTTTCCTTGTTGGTTAGGGTTTTCCTTAGGGAGTAAAAGGGCTTACAAACCCAAGGAAGTAACTCATTTAAATTTTTTAATAAATAGACTTCATTTACCCAATATAAAAGACATTAATATTCATGCATTGGAGAAATAAATTATTGCATTAGTAATCGTAAAAAGTTGAGATCGTCTAAGTTGGAATATTTTCTATGTGTTCTAAGCTTGCTAAGGCCACAAAGGAATTTTGTTTCTCCAAGTATTTTTTACTGTTGTTACAAATTTAATATACAACCATTAGGGCCGAAGAAAACCCTTAAAAACTTTCTAAATAACTCTCTTTTCAACCGTCAAAAGTTGCCAATACTTTACCCCTAGAATCTACTAGTCCTAACACACTTTTTGAGTGGATTACTTGAAACTTTTGGTTGTTGATTTTTCTGTTGTAACAACTTGTTTGCTACAACCATAAGGCTGATAAATTATCTCCACAACACTTGTTTATAACAGCCTTACATTTATGCTATTTTCTTTTAATCTTGAGTTGTACTAGTTATACCTAGATTAAGCTCTTGTATCATTTACACGACTCTTATCATATTTTTAGCAGATCTAATAATCACTTGTTTGTT
>ML799371.1:14456-46331 GCA_009831015.1 Picea engelmannii | reverse complement strand
TTATCCTTCATTGAATCTTCCATATGGGATGCATATATTTGACACCCTTTTCTAAAACTTATTTTCAGCTACAATGTTGAAATATCTCGAACAAATATAGGCCTTGGAATACCTTGCACCGCTCTTGAATTCCCTTCCTCATCAAGACATGTGAACACCTTGTTATAACAATCTAAAACAACACGATGATTTTCTATCCAATCCATACCAATCAAGCAGTCATAATACCCAAGAAGTATGATGTTCAAATATGCATTAGTGTTAGTTCCATTCATATTTATAGGGAATTCTTTAACAAGATCATTAATTCTTGTCTTGGTTCCTGTAGCTAGTTGAACTAATCAAGAATTTCCATGTGTACATTTATTCAATTTAAATATTTCAATTAGATTTGGATCTATATAGATATGACTAGCTCCATAATCAATTAAAATAACTATGGCTTGATTATCAATACTACCTTCCACTTCAATCATGTGGGATTGATAGTCTTCTTGTCTATTGTCCAAGGCTGCATAGATCCTTGGCATGCTTTTTCCCATGTCCTCTATTGTCTCCTCCTTCTTGACGCTATGCAAAATTTTCATCTTATCTTCTGGATGAGAACAATATTTATACATGTGATCTCCTTTTCATCCTCGAAACTTTATGGGTTTCTTCCTTGGCCTCTTTCCCAAGGACTCTGTCATTTTCTGATCACCTTGATATGGTTTTCCTGGCTGATATGATTGAGATCTATTCCTTATGAAAGGTGGCTTGAGTCCTTTCTTTCTTCTTGTCATCCCAAGCCTTTTGGAAAGCTAACTTTCCTCTGTTCTTCTCATACAAATGCTTGACCTTTCTTATGACTTCCTCTAAACTCTTGGGCTCATCAAACTAAATTTTATCCTTGTAAAGTGATGGCAGTCCACTCAAGAACCTCTGAATTTTGACCTTTTCATCTTCGATGAAGCTTACATACCTGAGAAGTTCCAAGAAATTTCTCTCATATTTGTCCATGGTCATGTTCCCAAGTTTGAGTTCAAATAAATATTTCATCTTCTTGTCATAATATTGCTCTGAAAATTACTTCTGTTGAAAATATTTCTTGAATTGATTCCAAGAAATTGTTTTCTCATCAAGGTGCTTAACCCGCTTCAGTCGATCCCACCACATATATACCTTTCCTTGAAGGTGGTAGATTTCAATTCTATCTTATGCATTTGATGAGTAGTTATGCAACTTGAAATATTTTTTTAGTCCCAACAACCATGCTTATGCATCTTCACCTTTCTTGTTTTCTCCTTCAAATGATGCTGGCTTGATTTTCCATAATTCCTCTTGCAAGTTATATGACCCATGTCTCCTTCTCCAATTCCTAATGGGAGATTTACTTTGGATGCTTTCCGACCTTGAACATACATATTTTTTTTTCTGGTTGAGTTCCATGTGGAATGATGATGTTGATTCCTTCTAATACTCCTTGATCTTATATATCCTCCATGATCATCCCTCCTATCATGAGACCTAGACACATCCACTTACTTGACACTAGATTCTTTCCTTGTGCCTGAATCCTAGTTGAATTTCTTCTGCATCATATTCAGGCTTTGAAGTATCTCTTCTTGAGCTTTCATGATCCTTTCATTATCATCTCTATAACTCTACACTTATTTTTGCAGGCTTCTCATAGTTACATGCTCTTGCCTATCTCTTCTTCCATTAGACTCAGTCTAAACATTACCCATTCTGACATGTGGACCTATAATTTAGTCATCATAGCCATAAGACCCTTGAGCATCCTCCATATCTCTAGTTCTCATATTAACTAAGGTATGCTTTTCTGTATCTCTAATTTTGCAAGAATGTGCATGTAATAATTGTTGTTAGAATTAAGCATATTGCAAAATATTTATTATTTAGATTACATGTCATTATTCATTTCAAATTATGAAGAATATTAATGCATTATTCTATAATTTTATTCCTTAAATGAATTCCTCTTTGAAACATATTTCCAATGGCTATACTCATGCCTCAATCTGAGTTCTAAGTAAAAAGTTACAACATCCACATGCTGCAATTTCCACTCATTTCCTAGTACAACAATCCCTTTTATCACTTTTTGAGAAAATGTAATGCCAAATTCAAAATTTTGAGTTGACATATGTCTTATAATCCTCAATAAATTTCCCATGACTATTATTTTTCTCAAATCCGAGCTCCGAGATGAAATTTATGGTCCATAAAAGTTTTGATTGTTTTACCCAATTTATCCATGCATACTACATGTCTTATTTATCTTTCGACATATTTTCAGGTACCCATAACCCAATTCTAACTTCACCATTGGCTTCTATGGGTCATAATATTTCCATCGAATACTCTTGTGTCCCAAATGGAATTCTGAGCACGGAGTTATTCCTTCCGAAAGTAATTTAGGTGCCAAAATTTTACCCTTACTGTTTTGGTTGTAACTTTCTCATACGAGCTCCAATTTAAGAACTGTTTATCTCATTGGATAAATCTCTCTGATTTCATTTATTTGACCTACAAAGAAATAATGTACCTTGAAAACTCTATTCTCGTGGGTTTTGACTACCTAAAATTGTCATTTAGGCCCTAAAAAATGCCGCATAAGTTAATGACCTTCAAAAATATGAAAAATTCAGAAATTTTTACATAAAAGTGACTTCTTTACTATGGTAAAAACCCTTTAAATATGATTTATCTATTTCAAGTTGAATGCAACCTGAGCCGTTGATATAACTACATCAGTTGATCGATGATCTACACTTTCCTTTGGCCGCACATGACTCCTTTCCCAAACTGTCGACCCGAGTGTCGACCATTGACTCAACTCCCCGACGATCGATTTGCACTCAAATATAAATGGGTTGATTCAACCATACACCATTAGTGATATTTGTTGGAGAATGAAAACTCATCACTAATTCGGTTGACGCTTGACCATCGGCCCATCGACGATCGTCGATGACTGTCGAAAACTCTTCTCAAAATCGATCGACCTCACCATTGACCATCGACTACTTCTAGGATGATTTGGAATTAAACATGAATGGTGATGCAATCATCCTATTTTCCTTCATCAATGATCAATAGTCCCCCCTGGATGCATGAAAGCTTCATCAGATTCTGTCGATCCTCAATTCATCGGTCATCAATGATCAACAGTCCCTCTGGATGCATGAAACCTTTGTCAGATTCTATCGATCCCAGATTCTTCAGTCATCGATGATTAACAGTTCCTCTAGACACATGAAACCTTCACTAGATTCTTTCGATCCCCAATTCTTCGACCATCGACAATCAACGATCCTCTCTAGACGCATGCAAATTTAGTTAAATTCTGTCGATTCTTGACCATCAACAAGTTTCGTTGGTAAAATTTGACACTTAGAAAATTTAGCCAAAATATGTCGATCCTCGATTCATCAGCCATCAGGGATCAAATAATTATTTTGGCCAAATTGAGGTCTTCTCCAAAATCTTCCATTCAACCATCGACCATCGATGAGTTCTGTTGGAAAACTTACTCAATATGATCTTGGCCATCGATTCTGTTCCATCTCCTAAATGGCCGACATGAACACAGGTTGTCAATCCGATCCATTTCAAAAAACCCCAAAATGAATCCTAGCCATTGACTTGATCAACCTTTCAAAATGACTGAACCTTATGTATTTTAAAAAATATCATGGCAAATCTCAGTTTTCTATCTTGAGATCAAAAGATATCTCGATCGTCGATTCACTAAAATGCTTGTAATTCTACAACAATCATTAAAACTCAAAATTCAACCATTCCAAGTCGAATTCGACTCTGCAACTTGCAAATTAACTTCACTAAATTCTCTTAAACAGTTCTAATTCATTCTGACATGAATCTTGACCACAGATTTGGGGATTTGACTATGATTTTCTCTTGTTTTCCCCAATTTTACCACAGACAAATATGTAGTAGTGATTGTTTTTACCCAAATTAACAACGGTTCTTGACCCAGACGGGTTCAGTGTTGAGCCAGTAGATATGATACCACTTTTTGTGTACCCATCCCCCAATTGGGTCACGTCATGACTAAAACAACCCAATAAAAATTTCAAATACCAAATCTAAATGTCGAAAATAACACACAACATGAAATACAAATTCATTCAACTTTCCATGCTCAATAAAAACATAAACACAATTTCTCAACTGTGCATAACAACATCTAAATAACATGAAAAAACATTCAACCATATAAATCATTATTTAAATGCACCATTCTTCTCACAATAAGCAACATTAACCAAACTAACTCAAAGTAGATGCAAAAGAAATATATATATCCAAATTTAACACAATTAAACACAACATATAAGAACACTTATCTTATGTAAATATGCAACCTGCTACAGATGATGTATGTTCCTCCCAACCGTAGCCTTGTTTTTCCAGTTTTCTACAATAAGACACCCGTGACATGGGGCTATGAATCCACAAGATACAGAAGTCCCTAAGGCTAGATAATGTCTCCCTTTTTAGCAGTTAAACTCTCAACTAATTCTACTCCATCAACACTCTTTCCCTCAACCTACACAACCTAAGGGATGGAATCCCCCTTCATTTCTCACAGTCCCTCAGGCCTTTCCACTCCCCTCTAGGGCTTCAAACACAAGTTGGAAAATAATTCCTACTTGTTGGGACTTTAGGAATTCTACAACTGCAACACAAATTCTCCCAACAACTAAAATGCATGCTTCTTGGATGAATTTCGAAAAACATTCACTCCTAGGCATGCAACCTCTTTCTTCATGAGATTACAACTCCAACCAACATCTAAAACTGTCCACAACAACTACCTTCAAGCTTCAATACTCATAACTCCATTACTGGCCAGAAAAATCCATGTAAAAATAGTTCTCTATGCAAAAACGTGAATGCCTAATTCTGGTCTCCTACCCATATGAATTTCCTCTCTTTCTCTTGTTTTCTTGACTTTCACTCTTCCCCAAGCTGATTATCCTCAACCCCCATGCTCTCAATAACTATGGGAAGTGACTCTCAAACCAACCCCTCTTACATGAATTCGATGATTAGGCTCTAAAACACTCAACAACTAATGGAAGGTTCATGTCAAGGATAATTTAGAGAAAAAGAGGAAATGGGTTTTGGTTTAATGGATATGGGTTACTCTCCCCCTTGTACCCCTACCCTCTCTTATGGATACTTATCCTCAAAATATTTTCCCATGTATGTTTGCAATTGGTGATACATTTCATTCATTATATTTCAATTTACATTTCATTTATGGTTGAATTGGCTCTCGGCCATACATCACATTTACAATATACATCACTTGACTCTAATCTACATACTACATTTACAATACATATCGCTAGTTTGGGGTTTGAAAATGGGGATTTTACATTTGGGGGAATGATGATAACGTCCACTTTAACCTGAATTTTATCATTGCAATAAAACATGTATCACATTAATTTTTTTTCATAAAATGTCTTTAGTGTATTTTGTAAGTATGTATCAAACACATCTTGATTATTTTATATGATTGTACTCAATCCATTGCTTACAAGGTGCTATTGCAAAAAAAAATATATGGTTGTATGCATAAAAACCATTTTATTATTTTAATGTATAACATTAAATATATTGTGAAGTGATGTTTAATAACCAAGGCATAGAGTTCCTTATCATAGGTAGGGTAGTTGAGAACTGCCCCATGAAATATTTTAGAATGATAGAAAACATGTCTTCCTCCTTGCATCAAAACTGCTCCCATGGAATACCCACTTTCATATGTCTCCACTTCAAAAGGCTTTTACAAGTTTGTTAATGTGAAAATTGGTGCTTGAATTATATTTCTTTTCATCTCATCAAAAGCCTTATATTGATTCCGTCCCCACTGGAAACTCTTACCACTTGTTGTTATGATGTGTAGTGGTGCAACTATCACTGAAAATGAAGCTATGAACTTTTGCAAATACATGCTACCCCAACAAAAATCCTAAATTCAATGACATTTATAGGAAATGACCATTTCATGATTGCCTCCATCTTTGCAAGATATAACTTGATCTCCCCTCCATCGATCACATACCACAAATACACCAAAGACTACTGAGAAAACTCACATTTATTGAGGTTATCTAGAAACTGGTGCTTCTTCAGAGTCTCCAACACCTACATGAGGTATGAGATGTGATCCTCCTAGATAGCACTATAAACTAGTATATCTTGCAAATAGATTACAACAAATGATTGTAGATATGAGCTTAATACATCGTTCATCAGTATCATAAATGTAGCTAATTCATTACATAAAACAAATGGTATGACCAACCATTCATACAAACCTTTCCTTGTATTGAGGGAAGTATTCCAGGTGTCTTGTTCCTTGACGTGTACTTGGTGGTATCCCAATTTGAGATCCAACTTGGTGAAATATTTTATGTGCTGCAACTGATCTAACAGATCATTGATCCTGGGAAAAGGGTACTTATTTTTTAGTGTAATATTGTTCAATTATATGTAGTTGATACACATTTTCCAAGTCCCATCCTTCATTGGTAATTATGATAGGCGACCCACAAGTTGAGGTCCTTGGTCGAATCAAACCCTGCTCCAACAATTTCTACAACTACTTCTTCACTTCATTTGCTTCTAGAATAGACTATCTATACAACCCAATCTTTGGCTATGGGGAGTTTGGAAATAACTGTATTTCATGCTCTACTTCCCTATTGGTTGGTATCCTTTTAGGCTCCTAAAAAACTTCTCTGTGTGCCTGTACCAACTCTTCCAACTAATTTTTCTTCTCTTTAGTACACCCCTCTATGGATTCCTTTACTCTTATCAACTCATCCTCAGTATGATTCTCTCTTAAGAAAATTAAAACATATTTCTTACTGGAAATAATCAACTTCTTGGCTTGGTCGACACTTACCAATGAAATTTTTTACTTTCCTTTATGTGCATTGATGATGTAGGATTTCCCATACTTGAGTAGGTAGTATTGTTTTGATATCCTCATGAATTTTTCATCCCTCATATACATGTAGGGGCTTCCAAACACTACCCCGCATATGTCAAGGGGTACTATGTCCAATTTCGCTTCATCAACAAAATCAACACTTAAAAAAAATTAATTTTACACTATTTCATTTCCTTTATCTATACATCCTTTTTTACCTATCCCAATGGATATGGTCTAGGATGATCACGAACCTCCAATCCAAGCGTGTTGACCAAATTTTCTTCTATGATATTATCCTGTGAACTAGATTTGAAAAGGGTGTCTATCTTGGTCTTCTTAACTTAGATATTGATGTGGAAGAGTTTGGTCATATCCTTCTCCTCTTGGTGATGAAGGATACTTATATTCACCTCCTTCTGCATCGACGTGCAAACAATATTCTCATCCACATTAGAGCTACTTTCAATCTGATTGCTCGAATATGTGGCTAGAAGGTTCTTTTTCTTTGCATCCCTCTTGTAGTTCTTTGGGTTCAACTCTGGACGTAGTTTCCAACACATTTCCTTAGTGTTCCCATCAATATTTTAGTGGTTACAATGGTTGCTAGGATACTTTCACTAATGTGTAGTGGTTGTAATATTCTTATCCTTTCCCCCTTTCCACTTCTTATTCCCCTCCTTGGAAGATTTCTAGTGTTCTTTCTTCTCGAAACTTCTTGGATTCCCTTTCTTGTAGCCTATGTTTTCCAAATATTCTTCCAGTACACATGCCTCATCCACTAGCCTTGGCTTGAAAATAATAATTTTCTTTTGTAGATGGATATGTATACCCCCCAAATACTTGAGGATTACATCTGGGTTCCTGGGAGAGATACCCAACATGATGTCCATCATTCTGAACTCGATGGTGTAGTCTTTCACACTCTACCCTTGCTTCTTCTTGAAGTAGTGCCACCGAATCCATTGGTCCTCTACATACCTGATAGGGTAGAATTGGGACATGATGAGGGTTTTGAAGTCCCCCCACCTAGTTATTGGAAGATAACCCTCCATCCTAAGTGTTTCCTTATGGATTTTCTACCAGGTTAAAGCATGACCCTCTAGCTTCATTATGGAAAATGATATCTTTTGTTCTTAATCTAAATGGTGAATGCTAAAATTAGCTTCTAGTAACCACAACCAATGATTCAATATAATGCATCGATATCACCTTGGTATGGATTTATGTCCATTTTTTCTTCCATATTGAATAAATAATGTGAATGGTTTATGGTAATGGAACTTGGTTTCTCTTTCTTGGGTTCTTTTCATGACTCCTTTTTTGGGTCTTCAATATCCCCCAGTTTCTTGTTTGATCTGATCTCTGAGTTCGAGCCTCCCACTTCTTTTAATGGTCCAATATTGCTTGCTACATCCACCATGAGGAGGGACATATTGTGAGATATGTTAGTGACTTTCTCTTCCATCCTCACAAATATATCTTCTGCTGGATATCAAGGGTTTTTATGAAAAAATTCATCAACCATGGATATGGTTCTAAGAATTTCTTCTTAAACCAATTCCTAGATCCATGCAAATTTCCAAAAATACCCCAATAAAACCTTTTCTGATATGAATATGATCTGTAACTGTCATGGATATTCCACTAGACAATTCATCATAATAGATCTAATAAAATACTAAAATATTTACTATGAAGGGTTAATTTCCTTTATATATGATATTCTTTAATTACTAGTTTTCTTCTTATGATGTATGAAATAGCTAAAATGTGAAAAATAGAGACTAGAAATAAATACTCAAACACCATCCACAAAAATAAATAAGATAAAACCTCAGAAACCCAATACGGAAGAAAAACCAAATATAAGGTGAGGTCGCTCTTCTCTCACTTCTTCAAATGCAAGTACAAAGAAAGAGGCACTCTTCGTGGATTTTCCTTTAACATTTTGGCCTGTATCGCTACTACATAATCTATCCTATGTTATGCTCTCAAAATACCACTCCTTGGTTCTCTTATCAAATATGGAACAAAAATACAATGCTAAAGAATGGAACCCCTTCTCCTCATAGAGGTTCAATATTTAACCTATTCAGATAGCCATCTAGAGGTAGCATTTTGACTTCCTGTTACACATTATTTTAGTCACCCTGGTGATGTTTCTATAGCATGTGTTAAAACTCCCAAAAGAACCTTTCTTCATGAGAAAAGTGACTGGATTCCTCTTCTTCAAAACCTTGTTAAGAAAGGACATCGCAGGCCAAGCATAAGATACAATGTTGTGATGCCTGATCACCGTAGTTTGTCCTGAAACTTCCTTGCGACGTTTCCGCAGGCTATCCTATAGCCAGGGTGCAGTAGTGTTGAAAGACTGAGAAAAGGTCGAAGTTCACGAAGGTTATAGAAGGGAATCTTATAGAATGTGAGGTGGCATACATATGGTTGGGATCCTACTCGCTTCTCTGATTTGGTGGGATCATCCTAATCCCTTTAACCATCTCTCTTTCTCCTATATAAGAATGGGTTTCTCATGGAAAAGGTTAAGCAAACAAGTAAGAAAGGAATTAATGGAAGAATAGGTTGAGAATTGTGTGAGGGATTCTATTTCAATTGATGCTTGAGGTATTCATTGGTCCATCAAGTTATTGTGGATCTTCTTCATGCAAGTTTGGAGCAAGTGTGTGTGTTGGAGCAAAGGGCTACCGAAAGAGAACCTTGCAACATCAAAGTTGTTTGGTTGTATCTTCCACTTTTACTTAATATAATAGAGTGGCATGTTTCTTTCCCATAAAATAATTCTCATTTTATTACATGACTCCTTGATCACATGTGTAAGTTTTTATTCAATAGACTATTGTTGCTTTCACTTTGGTTGGTTTGTGTTTTATTGCAGATCCAATATCACAAGAGCATCGGAGTGGAGCAGGGAAAACAAAGACATAAGGAAGTGATATTCAAAGGTATTTAACCCATCTCTTGTTTGATAGTAAACTCAATGATTAAACCTTAGGGAAAACATCATGTCCTGTCTTGTTTTTTTCTAGATCCAGGTGGATCTAGGGAGATCAGTTTATGTCTGCATTCACCAATTTATCCAATAAAAAAATTGGAGACTCCACTAGGGATACGACTTGTTTTTGGTTTTTTGATTTCCACTTGAATTTAGCCTACTTCCTTTCATTTTAATCTAGTCTCTGAGTCTGTGGGGGATCCATCTAGACTCTCTGGATTTGAAAGTTCATTTAGAATCTTTATCCTTTTTCAAAATTTTCTTTGTTTACAGAGATAGCCGCACTGCATCCCATATGCAGCCTGCAACGTCCCTTGATTGCTACACCATACCTATTTAGACCAGTGTGGAATATCCACATCCTATCCCATAGCTAGCTTGCAGAAATCCCAAATCGTTGCACTATATCTTACTACTGGGTTGCGACATTTCCTGTATAATTTATTGGATTAGGTCTTTTTGTCTTATTTCACCCAGTTTTTCTTTGATCATCTGGGAAGAACTTTTGGTACCAGTATCTAACTATTTTTTGAGTTCAAGAATTATTGTTGATTGGTTTTCAAGGATTGAAAACCATTCTTCATCATTTTACAAGTTTTTACTTCTTGCTTTTTGTCAACAAGGACATAATCTCTGGATTTAAATCTGAGTGCTTGATTGATAAAAGTCTTTGATTTGATTTAAAGTTTTGGATTGTTTTACATTTTATGGATTGCTTGTTGTTGGAAAATTATTTTCGTTTTCATTTATCAAAACACTTTCTTGCCATCTTCATTGAAAGTTTGATTTGGGTATTTGTTGAGTGTATCTATTTTCTTTGATTACTTTTCCTTTCTTCATTATATCCCTGACTTGGTTTTGGAAAGGAAGAATCAAAGTCATTTATTCTTTTTAAGTAATCATTCATAAGAATTTTTTTTTCATTAATGGTTTTTTACAAGATAACAAATTGGGAACTTTCATTGCTTATGATTGTTTGAAATCATGTTCATTCAAGAAAAAGAAATTACATTTCATAGCTTTCGTGTTTTCTGAAAAATACTTTCTACCCATTGTAATTAGAGTTCATAGAATTGAAACATTGCATCATTCATCTCTTCTTGCACATTATTGGGTGAAGGTCTCATACAACATCAGTTTCATCTCCATCTCCCTCTTGCATAAACAATAACCTCTAGAACACTACGTAATTATAAAATTTATTAGTAACTTTTATTTTCTAGAAACTCTTTCCACCAACATTAGCTAGGCTAGTGATTTGGAATAGGTTGTGAGGCACACTCTCCAAATCATAAAACACACTCTAGCATATTTTGATAGGGAGTGTTCAAATCCACTTGCAACATTTTTTCCTGGGAATCCCTTCTCACACAAGGGTAAAACCTAAGGTTGCAGTAAGACTGGAAGAGTTACTCACCCTACTTTGTTGGTCTTGGTGTAGAGATTGTGCATATTACGAGGGTCACTTGAAGGTATACCCACAATTATGAGTGGAATCCTTTCGAGTTGATTTCGGGCTAGATACCCTACCCTTGCGCGTGGATCAGACTGTTGACTGTTTCCCCAGGCATCATTGTTGTTCTTGGTAACCTTAGTAGCATATCTCTTTAGGGTCTTACATGAGGTGACTGTGGAGGGGAAAGTCTTCACGGTACCTAGAATCGATGTTGGCCAGACTCACTCAGGATCCTTGGAGGGTATACCCATGATGATGTGTGGGAGCTTGCACTAGGGTGTAAGTCTGTTAAGCAGGTCGTCAACGTAACTTTTCCACCCACTCTATCCTAGCCCCTTCTTGTCTTGACTTCATGACATTGGATTTCATCACCAACTAGTGACTTTGAAATAAGAAGGTATGTTTTCTTGGTTTGATTTCTAGATTTTATTAGCAAAGTGTTGTTTGTTTCTATAATTGGCCATAAACGTTTTCTGTAAAATATTCGGTTCGACCAACATCGACCCTCCACGCTGTTCACATAGGATGCAAGGGCTACCCATGGAAGATACACAACATTATATCCCTTTGCATCCTAATTCACCGGAGGGCTCTCCCAAGCGAAGAGAGGTCCAAGACACTGTAACCTCACGAGTGAAAAGTTCCGACTCTTTAGAAAATTTCTGAATTATTTCTGATTCTCTAGATGATTTTCGAATTCCTCCTGTATATGAGAGACATATTCTTCTGATGAATTCATCAAGAGAACTTGTTGTTGACACTTATGGAATACCGACCGGACCCCATATAGGCCTTGGAGTCAAGACTCCCCTTTGGTCTACTGACATATTTAGAAACTCGCCTCACACGGTGTGGGACCTTTAAGCCAACTTGGGGTCCGGTCCCGATCCACCTGTCATATCACAATTGCCTGAAACATTTGTTACCTACATGATACCTTTAGACCACTTTGTTGGTATAACTAGCAATATCACCGTCATTCCAGACACATCGTCAGTTGATCATAGCTCGACCTTTTCTCTCCAGATGGCCCATTCTACTATGGTCCCACATGTTACGACTATTCCTACCGGTAATGTGGTGGTTAACCAAGCTCCCATTGGCACACCACTCTTGTCTAGACCTATCCCATTTCTTCCTCATGGGTATCACACTTTGAATCCTTCCATCATCGTCCCTACCCAGGTTCCATCCAGAGTTATTGGAATTTTTGTTCCACCTGGGTACAATGTTGTTGTCGGTTTTGTTCCTGCAACTTCCCAGATCCTCTCTGGAGGGTCTTATCCACCTTTTATTGGGGGATATGTCTCTAGTGGTTCTAATCCAAATTGGAATCACTCATCATCCATTCACTTCTGGTTACCAGATTCCCATTAGACAGAAATCTCACGCTGGAGGGAAACCTCAATTTGGGGGTCCACCTTAGAATAGGGAACCACCACATGTTGGGGGGGAAACCTCCACTTGGAGGAAAACCTCAGGTTGGAATCTATAACCCACTATATGGACATAACACAACATGATCACTAGCCCAACTTTGGAACCTTCTTGCCCAAATAAATCCACAATCATCTGGGGGGTTGTTGGCACAGGGACATACCCAGGGTTCAATGCTTCAACAACACACCAACAAAACCCTAATTACCAGTCCTTTCGGCAACACATGCAAAGAAGATGAAGTCTCACCCGAGGTAGAGGCAGGGGTGGTTACAGGACTCAGATGTCTGCAACCTAGATGGGACACAGATATGTGATTACAATACCTTAACAGATAATTTAGCAGTTATCATTCCTTAGTATCTAGCCTTTGTTTACATTGAAGATAAACCCTAATTACATAGCAATGCAATATTCAACAAGATCCAACACATTTAAGAACTAAGCACATCAAAATAGACTAGATCTGGTACTCATTCACATCACCAAGCACTAAGCTATCATATCATATACATCTAAACATACATTATTGTACTAAGAATAAATCATATGAGCAATAAAAAAACCATAATGCACAAAGAAACCATAACACAGAATATACATGGTTCACCCCCGACTTGGGGCTACGTCCACCAACTCTTCTTCTCTTTATTTCCTTTTGTCAATCATCTACATGCACAGAGCCACATGATCCTACTTTGCATAGGACAAAAGATCTGCGTGCACTTCACCAGATCTCCCTTCCTCGAGCTAGGTTACAACACAAATACCTATTACAATATACACAATCTTCTTACATACACTTGCACTTAGCTCTTCTAGTGTCCAACACAGCATGCACAAAGCATTTATAACTATCACTTGCAATTAGCACAACATCACACATATGCACATATTGTCTCCTCTTACATTGCCTAGACATCTATTTATACATTAAAAAAGGGCCTAGACATGGGTAAATCCACAAGACGACATCCCCATACCCGTTACATAATCCCAAAACCCAAAAATGCCTAAAAGGGGGTTGAGATCCCGCGATCTTCGGTTCGACTTGCACTCCACCTTCGACAACCCGTTGAAGTCCCAAAAAGGGGTCAAAAGTGGCCAAGGATCTTCAAAACTAGGTCAAGGGCCAATAGGCCCCCAACACTCACCTGTGACTCATCCCGAGTCACTCTGATCTAGGTAGCTCTGCCTCAAAAGACTCAAGCCTGGATCAATCTGCTTTGACCTGCTGCTTCGCCAAGGCCTCCTGTTCAGCGAATTCCTGAATAACTGCATCATTCATGGGTTCTTCCAAGTGTTGTTCGACTGCAGTGACTACTTGTTCCAGCTCTGCACCATGACCTTCAATTTCCACAAATAGTTGGCAGGCTTCATCTTGGACTAGTTGGAGCCTTTGAGTCACTTCCATTACTTTGATCTTTATGGTATGGACCTGCTGTTGAGCAGTGCACTATTCCTGGGACCTTTTCATCCCCTCAACTGTTGACAGGAGTTTCAACTACGCCTGTATTGTCGCTGCTTGCTTCTTTGCCTCCTGGATCTGTTACTCCAATGTCTTCAATTTAGGGTCCTCAGTAAGTCGCTCATAAGTCTACGCACTTATAATGCTAAGCTATTTACATTCCAAAGATAATGCTTCGATCCTCTCAACTGCGTTCCAGGCAGTGGCTTCTCTTTGGTCTCACACGTCCTGTGGAGTACATGGTACTGTTTGTAGTTCTAGATATGCTATTCTCTGTTGAAGTTGTTGTATGGCTTCAACAAGATTCACTACTTGGTTCTCCGCTAGGTCTTCCTCCTTTTGCTGTAAGCCCGTCATAGAGTGAATTTCTCTATTGACTGCTTCTTTTACTCCAACCTGCTCCACGATCAGCTATTCCTTCTCTTGCTGGATCTACACTCTCTCCTCTTCGAAATTTGTTTTTAGGTCATCCTTTTCCTGTTTTTCAACTCGATGTTTCTCTATCACTTCCTCTTGTTCTTTCTTAAGGGCCACTGTGTCCTGTTCTTTTTCTTCCTATGCACGATGAAGGCGAGATTCAGTTGCATCAACTATTCTGCGGAGTTGGGTAGGCTCATATCCCAAATTTGGTTCTTCTGATGGTGGGGGCACAGTGGACACTGTGTGGCTGGAGTGAAGGGCTTTCCGTACCCCTCTCAGCTCTGCTTCAAGCCTTTCATACATGGTCTCTTGCTTGGCTTCATTTCTCTGCAAAAGATCTTCCAAGGCATCTGATACAACTGCAATGATGAAGTCAAAGTCATCGAGCGTGAGCACAGTCTACAATTTGGTCTTACTAGTTTTTGAATTCTTCCACGATGTGGGTTTCATGGGAGAAACCTTTATTTTGTTAGATGGCTCTATGTCATTAGGGGGATTTTGTGGTGGTGTTACTTCACCTTGCTTCTACTTCTTCATCACCTCCTCTGCTAGGTGATTCTGAAGAAGTCTCTTCTAATGCATTGTTCAACTTATGTACCTCTTATATCTTCTTCCTTCTTCTAGTTCCAGGTGTATCGTACCCTTCGCGAGTGACCACCGGGCTTCCAATTAGTTGGGGTTAGATAGTTCTGTGGGGTCAACTGGGATAAGGATCTTTGCATTCCATTCCTTAGTTATTTATTCTAGGTCCTCCTTTGTGAGTTTGTATTAACTCTGTATTACTTCTTTGTGTTGGTATCCACACACATGGATATAGATAAGTTGTCTGTTTGTGTGGAACTTCACAAATGGTCTGAATCTGTGCAGGGTGTTCAACTTCATACGAGGGACAACCTCAATATCCCTCTTTAATTGCAAGAAGTAGGTGTGGAACATCGCGTTGGACTACCATTGTTTTCCCATATCGCTCGAATACCAGAGCGTGGTGAACTTCGCGACTAAGGGTTCTTATGGCTCTATTTCAGGGAAGGTCACACCTTCTGGCATCCCCCAATCTATGAACACGATGAGGATCAACAACCAACTAAAGTGGAACTCATAGCCATGATCCTGATCTTCGCGGTAGTCTTGTTCTAACTGGTTCACTAAGTAGCTTGCCCAGTTCATTTGTATCCCCTCCATGCATTTTCCTGCAAGGTCAACAACAAACCCCATGACCTGCGTGGGTCTGTTCTTTCTTACTAGCTTACCAACAATCAATTGGAAAGCAAGGCACACTGCACCATTCTGTATGGAGGCTACCTTGTAGCTGTGCTTCTCCTTCTCCACATTGTCGTAGGTATCTTTAATCTTTTGTGCTAGGGCGTGGTCTGCAACCATTCTTGGGTAAAATTCTTGCGGGTCTGGTCCCTGCATGCTCAATCTAGTGATCCGATGGATCAATGTCGGATCGATGGTGATATGAATGTATAGCCATAAATAACCACCATGGAAGTTCTATATTAGGAGCTTAACGCACGCATTAACCTCTTGGTTCCTTCCAAAATGGGGTATCCTCATTACATTCAGGATGGTGGACTGCACGAGGTCCATAGTCCATGGTTGGGGGATTATCCTCGACTTCTTCTCCTTCATTGTAGTCAAATACTTGTGAGGTGCGAGCATGCTAAAGTTCTTGTGGTGTCCCAAGTTGAAGTCGCTGATATTCAACGTTAGAATCTTATCCTACTGAGGCTTTCCTGTGAGTATCCCCTTTGGGAGGTATGCAATAATCAGTGTGTAGTCGAAGTCCCTTAGGACACTGTCACGATTCACTGCGTCAGCCAGAGGAGGGATGTAGTTGGGCATGATGGATGGGATTAACTTCACATTTTCCAAGTCATCTCAATGCTTGGTTCTTTTCTCGGCCACAGCTCGGGATGGTGCGGATCCGCGAGTAGTCGACAAGGAGGATTGCACTCCTCTCGTCGATGAAGCTTGAACTTCAACTGACATCACCTTCTCAGCCATAGGTTCGATTATAACTTCTTTGACAGACTTTTCTACAACACTGAGTTCGTCTGACATGCATGCTCGATATCAGAAAGCTTAGGTTTATTAACAAACACTCAATGCAATAGAAAAGGTGGCGAAGTCTTAGTAAACACAGTGCAACAATAATGAGTTCTCTTGGATACAATTCGCAAAAGTGTTCTCGGCACAACAGTCGATGGAATAAGTAGACAACGATGTAATGGATCCCTCCAACGAACAAGAAGCCTTCATCAACGCAGTTATGTCCATTACAGCATGGTCCTAACGATCTGATGGCGAGCTTTCTAATCATAACTGTTGTTTTAACGACAATCTAACGGTCATAATGCCTCTAACGGTTATATTTATCCACCATGGCAAAGTGCCAATCTGAGTTTCTCTAATATTCTGACGAAGTTCGAATTCTGGAGACCTTCCTTCTACGAAGTCTTCTCTGGAACTTCCTACAACTTCTCTAACTTTGCTTTCTGCTTGTTGAGCTTTATAGACTTCTTCCCTGTGATCTGCATCTTGGTATTCCTCTTTCTATTATGATTCTTATCTCCTCTTGGCATAGTAACTTCATGATGTTGGTGGTCTTTCCTAAGGTTCAAGGTCAATACTTCTTCTCTATCTGGGGAAGGTTCTCTACTCTCCTGTACAGATAAGTGTTTCAAGTATTCTTGTGTTCTTTCAACTTCGACATCCATATTTATGGTCCTCAGTATATTCGAATGGTTTTCTTGTTCTTTCAGTAAGTGTGCTATTCTCTTAGCCATGAAGTCTCTTAGGTCTTTCTTTTTCTGTTCTAGAGCTTCCTCTTCTTTTCTTCGAGTCTGATCTTTCTCAATCCAGGTTTTTCCTAGTAACATAACAAATGGGGAATTGTTCTCAATAAATTTAACAACCTCAAATGTTTCCTCGGTCAAAGTTCCATCAACATTCATAGATGTCTCGGTAAGTCTTCCACATAGGGTTATCAACTTTCCTCTAAATAATCCTATTCCTCCCAATGAAGGAATCATAGTAGGCTTTCCCAAAATTTCCTAGGTTCTTTTTGTCATGATATTCACTTGTGTTTCCTCATCCAGAACACAGTCTATGTCGAAGTCTCCTATTCTTGTTTCTATGCACTCTTTTTCTTTGAAGATCTCTGATAAGTTGATATCTTTATGGTCATTCAGGGTTTCTTTCATTTGTAGTAATACAGTCTCTGATTCTTTCTGGGGTTCTACCATGGTATCCGTTTCTTGGTATTCCTAATGGTTTTCGTGTTTCATATTCATTCTTTCAACCTTAACAATCATTCTAGGGAAATCTAGAACTTCATGGTCCATAGCTTTACAACAAAGATAACTAGGTTTTCTACTAGGGAATTCCTTAGCAAGATGTCTCGGTCTTCTGCAACTGTAACAAAGAGTTAATCCTCTCTTTCTCTTAAATGATCCCCAACCTTTCTTGTACTGCACACTAGGATCATGGTGGCTAACCTACAGAAAATTCTTCCTAGGATCCTGCATCCATTTGTTAGTCCAAAAATTCTTTCTATGCATAGGAATAACATATCTTTCACAATTTGTATAAGATCTACTCATATCAAATATTCTTTCTTCTAATTGTTCCCTATTTTTCATACTAGGACAAAATTTATCAAACATACCTAGATTCATACTTTCGAAACAAAAATTTCCACTTATCTTACCTTTAATAGAGAACACATATTTCATATCTTATCTCTTCAATAAAAAAATTTCACTATTCTTACCTTTATTAGAGAAAAAATATTTCATATCTTACCTCTTTTCTTTAGATATGCCTCATCTCTTAGTACAGAGCTTCGCAATTCAAGTAGAGTACTACGTACTAGGGCAATAGATCTATGCACAAAGATTCCTCTTTTCCTCAGCTCCCAACAATCACAGTTTCAGGTTCCAACAACATAACCATTTGTTGGCATAGGGGAAAACCCAGGGTTCAACGCTTCAACAATGCACCAAAAAAAACCTACCTACCGACCCTTTTGACAACACCTGTGAAGCAGATGAAGTCTCACCCGAGGTAGAGGCAGGGGTGGTTGCAGGACTCAGATGTCTGCAACCTACCTGGGACACAGATTTGTGATTACAATACCTTAACAGAGCTTTTAGTAGTTATCATTCCTTAGTATCTAGCCGTTGTTTACAATGTAGATAAACCCTAATTACAGAGCAATGCAATATTCAACAAGATCCAACACATTAAAGCACTAAGCACATCAAAATAGACCAGATCTGGTACTCATTCACATCACCAAGCACTACGCTATCATATCATATACATATAAACATACATTAATGTACTAAGCATAAATCATATGAGCAATAAGACAACCATAACGCACAAAGCAAACATAACACATGATATACATGGTTCACCCCCGGCCTGGGGCTACGTTCACCAACTCTTCTTCTCTTTATTTCCTTTTTTCAATCATCTACATGCACAGAGCCACATGATCCTACTCTGCATAGGACAGGAGATCTATGCACACTCTACCATATCCTCCTTCCTCGAGCTAGGTTACAACACAAATCCCTCTTACAATCTACACAAGATTCTTACATCCACTTACACTTAGCTCTACCAGTGCCCAACACATCATGCACAAAGCATTTATAACTATCACTTGCACTTAGCACAACATCACACATATGCACATATTGTCTCCTCTTACATTTCCTAGACATCTATTTATACATTACAAAAGGACCTAGACATGGGTAAACCCATGGGTCGACATTCCCATACCCATTACATAAGCCCAAAAACCAAAAATCCCTAAAAAGGGGCCAAGATCCCATGATCTTCGCTTCGACTTGTGCTTCGCCTTCGACAACCTGTTGAAGTCCTAAAAAGGGGTCAAAAGTGAGTAAGGATATTCAAATCTTGGTCAATTTCCAATAGGGGAAACAACCTCAAGTCAACTCTTTTGTACCCCCTCACTCTAGCTATCGGTATCCCGGTTCTTTGAATTATACTTGGGGTCCGAACATTAACTCTAGTCTACCTTTTCAAGGGAACATCTCTAATCAACCCAACCTACTGGGCCATATGCCTCCAAATCCTCCACGATAGAATCTTTCAGGACTCTCCACTTACATGAAAACTACTTATGGTCCTACTAGTATACCAACATGACTTCCTCCCCAAAGTCACCAGTATCCTCATGTGAATAGACAGTTACCATTTCTAGCCACTTTGGATTTACCCGACTTGTCTAGAATATTGAATGATCCTATCTTACATTCTCCCCATTGGCCCGTTATACCAACCAAATTACCGTCCGACATTCCCAAGTTTGACGTTCGACCGGGAGAAGACTCAAACAATCATGTTATGACCTTTCACCTTTGGTGTTCCTCCAACTCTTTGATGGATGACTCCATTCAATTACGACTCTTCCAATGGACTCTCACGGGTTTGGCCACAAAGTGGTACATAGAATTACCGCGAGGCTTCTTTAACGACTTCAACACCCTCACCATGGATTTTCTCACACATTATCAACTGCCAATCCGCTATGAGACAGGAACCAATATTTTGAGTTCCTTCAAGCAATATTCTACCACTCACATTTCCGATCACATTCATGAGTGGAGAGGAAGGAGACGCTTGATCAAAATCGACCTTCCTGATCAGTTATTGGATGAATGGTTCACCAAATTATTCATCAGTAAAATCTCCCATGATATTTCCATGGGTGGAGTTGTCACTGAAGAGCAGGCGATTAGTCACACTCAATACCTAGATCTTGTTTATTCGCAAATGAGCACTCTTTACGACTTGATCCCTAATGCTCCTCGCCCTTCGACCACATCTACCTCAATAACCCCAATAGATTCTCATGTTGCTGATGGTGTGATTGGAACCTTCCATGCTGATGCTAAATCCATGTCATCCACTCACACCAATCCCAAATATACTACTTCTGATGTTCAAAGTTCTCTAAATCCTACTCCTTCCACTGACAAAACTTTCGAGGTTAATTCAGTTCAATCTACCCCTACCAGAAAAAACAAATCTAAAAAAGCAAAGGGTAAGAACAAGGAGGATACAAATAATAATTCGCAATCCGATAAACCCAAGACACAGTCTGATGATGATAAGGAGAAGTGTAAACCTCGATATCCTTGCCTTATCTGTGGTGATGATCACTACGTGAAATATTTTCCAAGATGTACTGAGGTCACTAAGTTCCTTCAAGGGACCGGGAAGACTCCCACACCTATCATTTTGTCACATCCTTTCCCTTCTCAACAACAGGCCCAATTGTTCATTCATGACCAAGCCTCTCCTTCCACCACTTCGTATGTCCTTATGTGTACTGGTAATTCTACCAAGAACGATGTTGCAATCACCACTTGGGCCAAATATTATTCTCCTTCAAAGGATAAAGTTGACGATTTACCACCTTTGTTGGTTCAACTGCCTCCCTCAACTTCACCTCCCAATAGTTCTCTTCATCTCGAACGATCAGGTCCCGATACAGTTCTTCACCCTCCTCCAAAGGGCGTTGTTTGGAAGTTCGCCTTTAATCCTCACACACGTGCTACTCAAAACTACAACATTGTAGAAGACCTTGCATAAGAACCCTCTGCGATGTCAGCTCTTGAAGTCCTTCAAAGTTGTCCTACTCAACAGAAGGCACTGTTAAATGCCATTGGTGTAATTGATCCCATAGATACAAATTTGATAATATTTGACCTGGAAGACCACATTCCAAGACTACCTCCCTAGTTAGCATTTCATATTCAAGTTGTTGTTGAGAACAAGAATATCTGTAGAACCATTATTAACGAGGGTGCCTCGACATGCGTTATGTCAGTTACTTGTTGAAAAGCCAATGGATCTCCTCCCCTCATTGAATCACACAATACACTTAAGGCTTTAAATGGTTCTGGTTTTAAACCCTATGGTGTTCTTCCCTCGTTGTCTATTACATTGGAAGGCAAATCAGTCAACGTCGAGGTCAAGGTTGAGGTCTTTGATGCGCCTCTTGACTATAACCTCTTACTTGGCCATAGCTGGATTGATTCCATGTGTGCCGTCATATCTACCCTTTTCCATGTGTTACGTTTCCCACATCAAGGAAAATTCGTTACGGTTGACCAACTGGCCTTTTTCAATTCTGATTCCCATACTATCAATGTACCCTTTATCTCGAAGACACCTCATGGGTACGAGAATGTCAGTGTGGGTCTTCTGAAATATTCCACTTTGATGGGCACCTTCCCAATACCACCACCCGATGTTCCACCTCCTTTTGTCACCTCAATCAACATGATTTCCACCTCTGTTCGTGAATTCCCCATGTCTCATGACCCATGGATAGTACCTGATCCTAGTGATTATATTCTCTATGGCTAAAAAATTCCCTTAAGTCTAGTTGAATTCACTTATCAATCCATTCAATCAAAAACCCTTTTTACACCCTCTCTTTGTGATTCATCTCCCGATCCATTTCATGTGATATTCCCTTTAGACGAGATGATCATGTCATTCATGTCCATGGAAGACACCCCATGGGATGATGGACATCATCGTTGCATTCTCTTCCTAGAACAACACACCATAGAGAGTTACCAATGGATTTCGACTCCGTCGACTGTTGTTTTCATTTCCTCTGTTCCCAAGTCATCCCACGACGTGCTATATGAAGGGAACCTGAGTAATAAATCACCCACCGTTCCTCTTAAAATATCCATTAAACCTAGAGTCGTAAAAAATGTTCACATCAGAGCCTCATGTTCCATTGATGAAGTCGTCACTTATAAATCCATTTTTCAAGAATTCCGCGACGTTTTCGCTTGGAGCTATGAAGAGATGCTAGGTATTGACCTTGATATCATTGTGCATGAAATTAAGACCTACCCAGATGCTAAACCTATCCGACAGAGACTTCGCCCAGTCCACCCTCGTAAAGTCACTACTATCAAGCTTGAAGTTGAAAAACTTCTTAAAGATGGATTTATCTATCCTGTGGATTTAACCAATTGGGTATCCAATCTAGTTTCGGTCAATAAGAAACAAGGCACAATTCGTGTATGTGTAGATTATAGGGATATCAATAAATATTTTCCTAAGGACAATTATCCAACCCCCTTCATTGACCAGATCGTCGACGATTATGTCGGGAGAGAAATATTCTCCTTAATGGACAGTTTCTCCGGCTATAATCAGATTAATATTTTGCCTATGGATCAACACAAGACTTATTTCATTTGTCCTTGGGGTACTTTTGCCTACTAGAAACTGCATTTCAGTTTGAAGAACGCTGGTGCGACTTTTCAACATGCCATGTCTTATTCTTTTCATGATATCAAGCACATCGTACAACCGTATCTCGATGATCTACCGACGCATTCCATGCGTCTCCAAGATCAACCGACCAATCTCCGAGCCATTTTTCTTCGTTGTCGTTATTATCATATACATTTGAACCCACACAAATGTGTTTTTTGTGTGGAGTCCAACCGACTTCTAGTTTCTATTCTGTCACTTCATGGAATTAAGGTAGACCCTTTGAAGGTTGAGGCTATCCTTAATTTACCTCCTCCTTCTACACTATGCCAACTTCAAAATTTGCAAGGGAAGGTAAACCTTTTGCATCGATTCATTCCAAATTACGCTGAGTTAACACAAGGTTTTACTCGATTGTTGAAGAAAGGTTACGATTTTTTATGGGATGATACCGCCAATAAATCCTTTGAATCTTTAAAACTTTCCTTAACCCGTACACCACTTCTTTTTCCACACCATTATATTGAGACTATTTCCTTTACCTCGCATCTTCGGACTCTACCCTTGCAATGGTTTTAGTCCAAGAAGACAATTCACACGATGAACATGTAATTTACTATTTGAGTCGGAATCTCACAACCACCGAAGCCAAATACCTACATTGGAGAAACTGGCCTTGACAACTGTTGAAGTTGTCCAACGTTTTCGTCATTATATCTTATTACGTAAGACCACTATTATTTCTGATTGCAACCCTATGCAACATATCCTTACACGCCAATTTCTAGGGGGCAAGTACTCCAAATGGATAGTGATTCTCCAGAAGTTTGACTTAGAGTTTGAACTCGCTAAGTCTAAGAAATCTTTGGTATTTTTTGAATTGATATGTGACCTTCCTTCGACTGATACAAAAAATGTGGCAGAGGATTCCTTACCTGATGAATCCATTTTTTTGATCGGTTTTGATGACATTTGGTACAAAGATATTATAATTTATCTCCATACTCAAACTTTCTGGCTTGACCTTTCTAGTACGGACCGTCATCGTATACGGTATCAAGCTCATCAATACATAATTCTCGGTGACACTCTTTATCATCATGGTGTTGAATCAATTTTTTGACGATGTCTCACCCACGATGAGGCTGAGAAAGATTTGAATGACTGCCACTTTGGAGCATGTGGCGGTCATATGTCTGGGTATGCCACTTCCCAAAATATCTTACACACATGATACTTCTGGCCTTCTTTGTTTAAAGACTATATCACTGCTGTCCAGAAATTCCATGCTTGTCAAATGTATAATAACAAGATAAGATCTCATCCCTCTCCTTTACATCCTGTAATTTCTATAGGTCCCTTTGCAAAATGGGGCATTGAATTCATGACATGTAACCCTCACTCGGTCGGGGGGGGCATGGATACATCATCGTAGCTGTGGATTACTTCACTAAATGGGCCGAGGCGATTCCTACATTTGATAACACCAGGAAAAATGCAACATTGTTCATATTCAATCATATCATTACTTGGTTTGGTGTCCCCCAAGATATTGTTATTTATCACGGTAGACATTTTCAAAATTTCATGATGTCCGAACTTACTGACAAGTTGGGTTTTCGGCATGAAAACTCAACCCCCTATTACCCACAGTCCAATGGACAAGTTGAAGCAATAAACAAAGTTCTCATTACTATGCTTCAATGGATGATAGGAATTCATAAGATAAGTTGGCACACAATGTTGTTTTCAACATTGTGGGCCTACCAGACATTCGTCAAGTCTGCCACTTGGTTCACACCTTTCCAATTAGTTTATGGTATCGAAGTTGTTCTTCCGATTGAATGTGAGATACCATCTTTAAACTAGTCATTGAACTTATTCCAAACACCTCTGTTGAAGAGGAATGCCTATTGTACCTGATTCAATTAGATGAAACTCATCGTGATGCCACCCTGGTTATTGAATCTAAAAAAAAACATGTCAAATCCTAATACGATAAGCATGTCAAGCCATGTGTTTTCTCTGAAGGTGATCTAGTTCTCCTCTATGAACAAGATCATTATTTACTAGGGGCCAAAAAATTTGAGGCTATGTGTTGAGGCCCTTATATTGTCAAACGAGTGTTGGAGAAGGGAGCTTATGAGTTAGTGGACTATGATGGCATTCCTTTGAGTGAACCCAGAAATGGGCTTTACTTGAAGAAGTACTATGCTTAGATTGTCTTTGCATGAGTTCTTGTATTTTTATTGTATCATACTCTTGTGTGCTTCTTTTTGTGTGTTTTTTCGTTATTTGGTTTCGACCCCTAACTCCTTACCTTGTGTTGTTCTTGGTTTCTAGATGTCAGTGTCTTCGCTACCCTACATTGGCTTCACTGATGGCTCTAGTCGTAGTACTCAGAACCTAGCATCTGTTGCTTGGGAAATCTACACACTCACGAATGAATTAATCAGTCTACACGGTGTTTGCCTCAGTTGTGCAACTAACAATATCACAGAGTAAAATGCAATCATCAAATTTTTGACCGACGTTGTTTCACTTGGAATCCGTAATCTTGCTGTACGACTTGATTTGCAGTTAGTAGTAGTACAATTGAGTAATTTTTATGCTATCCGAAGTTCTACTTTATTAAGGGTATATTTACGAATTCGCCTCTTGGAACGTCATTTTTATTACATTGAATATCAACACATTCCTAGATGTCTAAATACATTAACATATGCATTAGCTAATTATGTGTTAGATAGACATTTGAGAGATTTATAAATCCCATCACATTTTATATATAAATAAAGTAAGCTGGTAGAAGCCTCATGTATATATAATGATAAAAGTTTTTACAAAATGTGTTTTTGTCCGAAGACCAAAATATTAAAATGTGAAGCACATGGCTTCATATACAAAATAGCATCAATGATGTTGCTCACGATAACACACAATTGCTCATGCTACCCTACATAGCAGTCGAATAAGAGAACTAGCTACACCCACGGTATGACACTAATAACGTCTCATAATCTCATCGATAGAGATATCCAGGACATCTGTTGTCAACCCCTCTAGGTTCTGCTCGATCGCCTCGTAATCAACGACAACCAATCCTGCTACCTCAATTGCCTCCCCTCGTCTCTGGATGGGGGATGTACCTGGAATCCGATGCGGTCCTACATCTATGCTGTCAAAGGGTTTTTGATTGGTCATCGGATTACAAACATAAAAAACATTTCATATTTCAAAATTTACAAAAACAATATAAAAACAAAATGTGCTTCTTACCTAAGTTCCCCCACTGAGAACTTTTAGGCGGAACCAAGTCTGGATCACCTCTAAATTCCAAACCGACATACGCATAATCATCTACCATCAGTAGCTGAGGCCTCAACCAATCAAAGAACACATCATTATATTTGACGATGGGGTCGGTCACATGTCGAGCCACGAGGTCGCATGACCTCTTCATTGTTGGATCTTGTGGGGCCAACATGTCCCAATCTACCTATAAGTGCAATTTTGCAAACCTCTCCAGGAAGGACACTAAAATGGACCCATACCCGAACTGTTTCATGTCACCTTTCTTGCACTTTGTCAATTGTTTCTTCATACTCCTAAGAACCTTGTCACACTAGTTAAAGACCCAGGGATCCATGCACTCCACTGCATATTGGAAGGAACTCTGGAGATCCATATGAGGAGATGCACTCCTTGCCATCCATGAGATAGTGAAAAGGATAGTCCGAAGGGGTAAATCCCAGACATCCCTAATGGAAACCTTGCAACTACGTCACTCGGCCTCTGGATCACAATACCAGCAGATATACTCACTCATTGGTAGATCACCACCTCTGTTGCCTGTCAATGTCACATAGGATCCACGGTAACATAATCCCGTCAAATAATAGACATCCTTGATATATAGAGAGAGTATGTGGGCTCCCATATGGAATACCTGTTGATCCACATCCCACACATGGACTAAATACTCAAGTAACCTCAATTGGGCCCTCATTCCCTAGATCTTAAAGAATTTCAACAACCCACACTGTCAGAGGGAATTAACCATGCCCAGGTCATTTCCGACAAAGTAATCATCACCCAAATGTTATCTCTCCCTACACTCCAACATTATGATAGTCAAAAACTTGAATTGGAGCCACAAGGAGAAGTTAGCATCTTTATTTTGCTTGATTGGAAATTTTTATTGGCCAAACGTACATGATAAATTTTTGAGTTGCACACGACACAAGTGAGGTTTATACGTAGTGCAGAATCACCACAGGTCAGCCATAAGGCTACATGAGGAAACCTGTGGTTTCTGTAGGGCATGATATAAGCCACCTGCGGTGATCTCTACGTGCACCTACCCTCATAAAATCTAACTCAAAAACTACTTTTAACTAGTAAAAATAGAAATTAATCCATGTAAAATGAAGAGGACAAGCAGATTGCCCTTTTAGCGAAATTCGTTCGTCGAATGGTTTCTCGTGCCTCCCGCAATCCGGAGTGGAAGTTTGAGGTAAAATAGGGTTTTTTGGACAAGTTTTGGGTTAAATGACAATGAAATGGTAAAAAATAGTTTTTTCCTATATTTATTCACTTTTTACTTTTTCCATTGATATTTTATATTATTTTATTCATCTTTACCTAAAACCTAAAGTTCTAATGATATTGTAAGTGTTTTGATTTTTCATAGGTGAAGAATCTAAGAGCCTAAATGATGGAACACATATATGTTTCTTGGTTTATTTTTACATTTGTCACTTGTACAAATAATTTTTAGGTTTTTCAGGAAAAACCTCGAGCTCAGTCTTTGTTCGTTCTCGTGCTAGCAAATCAATGAGAATGAAACCGAGTATACTTTTTTCATTTTTTCGTACTCGTCATGGTAACACGAAAAACAAAACTCATGGAGTATCCTTTAATCTCTTTTCACGCTCCGTAAAAAAAAAATATTGCCGAGTGACCTTGTTATTTTCATGCTCGTAAAAGTATTTGAAGAAAACGTTTGATGGGTGGTAGGTTATCACTTTTTCGGTCTCATCAAACTAATTTACGAAAAAGGAACTGAGAGAGTTCTCTTTAAGTGTTTTTCAGACTCTTTAAATATGAAAACCCCCCGAGTTTTCTCTCTTTGGACTCGTTAAACAAACATTGAAAGACCTATATGGAACCAAACCACTCCTTCTTAGGGTTCGTTAAACATACTCCAAGGGACTCATTCAAAGGATGAGATTACATCAACAAGCATATGTTATCCTCCTCAAGCTTGTGTAAAAATAAAGAGGTAATTGCTAGAAATGGTGGGGGAAAATTTGGTAAAGAAATGTGTCTCTATATTTGTGTTAGTGGCAGTAATAGTCGCTCTTGAACATGACACCCCCTTCATCATTGAATCCGGGTTGGGAAATTCATTTGTCTCTCGTTTGACCTTCTGCAAGTTCATATCTTGGGTTGTCTTTAAGTCAATGCTTCCAATACCATTGTTGTGTCATTCATATGTTCAAGAGAAGTCCAACCCTACACAATCCTTCTATCAAGTTGACCATCTGCAGTTATCAATTCCTACCATGTCGGCCTTCCCTATGTCAGTTTCAAATGATATTCATACTTTGATCTACCTTAAATCTGTTACTTATTCTGTGTCATTGATGGGGTATACATCAAGGCCTTCCTATGACGAGTTTGTTCTCATCGAATTCAACTATTTATCTGGAAACAAGACTTAGAAATCAATTAGTACCTTAGAACCTGCATGCCTCAATGGCATGTTTATTTTCTTTCGACAGTGGGTTCACATCAATGACCCCTAATTGAGAGATTCTATCGAGTGCTTGACTTCAACTCATTTATTCGCATTTGTTGGATTGTACTAAGGTACCTTGGGATTCATTGACATCAATTGTGATTTCCCTTACACTTGTTAATAGTTTTCATTAATGTCCGGTAATCAAGTGGTTTCTACCATGTTCGACGTCAATACCTGTAATCGCATGGCTAGATTCATACTTACAGACGATGGGATTGAAGACCTTGGATATCATTATTTTGATCTAGGTTGCAATGGAGTATTTATGATTTATATTGACACATAGATCCACTTTGTATGTCTTGTGGCTATGTTTGAATCTAGGTTTTTCTACGAGCATAGATCCACAGTGTATTCCAGGTGGCTATGTAGAATCTTGGTGACATGGATCCACAGTGTATTATTGGTGGCCATGACTGACATTTATGATTTAAATCACTTGTAGTTTGAGCATGGGAATGCCTACCTCAAAAATGGTATAATATTGCGCAGATTCTTGGTGTTTTGCAGGTTTCCGATTGGTGCGCTCCTTGTTTCCGACACACACACATATTCTACAAAATATTTCAGTTTTCATGAGTTCTAGCCTCATACTTTGGGGGGCATTCTGTTACACATTATTTTAGTCACCCTGGTGATGTTTCTATAACATGTTTTCAAGCTCCCAAAATAAATTTCCTTCATGATAAAAGTGACTGGCTTCCTCTTCTTCAAAACCTTGTTAAGAAAGGACGTCGCAGGACAAGCATAAGATACAGTGCGGTGATTCTTGAGCACCACAGTCTATCCTGAAACTGCCTTGCAACATTTTCGCAGGCTGTCCTATAGCCAGGGTGCGACGGTGTTGAAAGACTGAGAAAAGGTCGAAGTTCACAAAAGGTTCTAGAATGGAATCTTCTAGAATGTGAGGTGGCATCCTTATGGTTGGGATCCTACTCACTTCTTTGATTTGGTGGGATGATCCTAATCCATTTAACCATCTCTATTTCTCCTATATAAGAATGGGTTTCTCATGGAAAAGGTTAAGAAAACAAGTAAGAAAGGAATTAATGAAAGAATAGGTTGAGAATTGTGTGAGGGATTCTATTTCAATTGATTCTCAAGGTCTTCATTGGTCCATCAATTTATTGTGGATCTTCTTCATGCAAGTTTGGAGCAAGTGTGTGTGTTGGAGAAAAGGGATACCAAAAGGGAACCTTGCAACATCAAGGTTGTTTGGTTCTATCTTCCACTTTTACTTAATATAATAGAGTGACACGTTTCCTTCCCATAAAATAATTCTCATTTTATTACATGACTCCTTGATCACATGTGTAAGTTTTCATTGAATATACTATTTTTGCTTTCACTTTGGTTGGTTTGTGTTTCATTGCAGATCCAATATCACAAGAGCATCGGGGTGGAGCAGGGACAACAAAGACATAAGGAAGCGATATTAAAAGGTATGTCACTCATCTCTTGTTTGATAGTAAACTCAATGATTAAATCTTAGGGAAAGCATCATGTCCTGTTTTGTTTTGTTCTAGATCCAGGTGGATCTAGGAAGATCAGTTTATGTCGACATTCAATGATTTACGCAATAACACTTCCTCAACCCTCAATTAGTGATAAAATTTGGACCTTCTAGAATATTCTTGAAAGTCCACACATGGATAGCCCCATATGTTTGAGTAAGGGTGGGATGACATGGAATCCACTCGTACTATGGTGGTGAACAAGGTAGGTCAACTTGTGGGAAGCATACCTTTTGCATATGAGCTCTGATTGACATGATGTTTGAAAAGTTGGAAAGGTATAGATGTGTAGATAACTTTGAAGGTGTATTAGGTAAATATAAGCAATTTTTGACCCCAAAAATGTTGTTTGATGCCTCAAAATGGCTCTGAAAGGTTTCAAACCCCAATTTTTCGAACTAGGACCTACCATTAAAATGACCATGCATGTTGATTCCTCCAATTTTTTCTACTATGAAAGCGTAGACATAGATGAAAAATAATATAATGATCTATTTCATATCATAAGTGTCGAAGGACGTGTCTACCAGTGTGGAAGGATGATATGTTTTTATAGTCAGTTAATCAAATATTCCCATCTGAAATTTTAGCTATCAAATTTTTGGGACCTTTCCCAAAAAGAGGAAAACAGTAAAGAACTAGATACATCATAATAGTAGTAGAATATTTAAACAAATGGGAAGAGGTAGAGCAAGTCTATACTTTCTCAAAAGAGTTGGAAGCCAAATTTATTTATCAAAGTATCACCATGATGTTTGGATGCCCATTGATAATAATAACTGACCAAGGAACTCACTTTCTGAATGACACCATAAAAGTATTAATAGAGGAATTCTTGATTGACCAGAAGAAGAGTTCAACCTATCATCCACAAGAAAATGGAATAATACAGTCCTTTAATAAAACTATAAAAAAAGTACTTGCAAATATATTCAAGGTCAATAGAGATGATTTGGATGATAATGTATTTTGTATCCTATGGGTATATATAACTGCATATAAGGGTTTCCCAACAAAAAATAATTTATTCTAGTGTATGGATGTGAAGTTTTTATCCCTCTACATTTAAAATCCAATGTAGAAATAATAGCCTCAATATTTCAATATGACTTGGAAAAATCTATGGAAGACCAACTGCACTAGTTAAACAAGATTGAGGAAATAATGACTACATTCCACCACCAAGAAGTACAAAAGAAACACACACACACACACACACACACACACACACACACACATATAAGCGATTGAAATTAGAGATTTGGTACTTCTATATAATACTAAAGTAAAATGGAAGCCAAGGAAACTAGAAACAACCTAGTTAGGACCATATGTGATTGAATACATCAGGTCGATTGGAGTAGTGCAACTGTGAAAACTACAAGGGAATTTTCTCAACAAGGTAGTCAATGGTGCTTGGATAAATATGTACCATACATGAAAAAAAGAGAGATAAATCTCAATGGTGAAAACCCCTAGGGGATCCATTGGGT
>ML799371.1:0-14406 GCA_009831015.1 Picea engelmannii | reverse complement strand
GTTCTTTCAACTTCGACATCCATATTTATGGTCCTCAGTATATTCGAATGGTTTTCTTGTTCTTTCAGTAAGTGTGCTATTCTCTTAGCCATGAAGTCTCTTAGGTCTTTCTTTTTCTGTTCTAGAGCTTCCTCTTCTTTTCTCCGAGTCTGATCTTTCTCAATCCAGGTTTTTCCTAGTAACATAATAAATGGGGAATTGTTCTCAATAAATTTAACAACCTCAAATGTTTCCTCGGTCAAAGTTCCATCAACATTCATAGATGTCTCAGTAAGTCTTCCACATAGATTTATCAACTTTCCTCTAAATAATCCTATTCCTCCCAATGAAGGAATCATAGTAGGCTTTCCCAAAATTTCCTAGGTTCTTTCTGTCATGATATTCACTTGTGTTTCCTCATCCAGAACACAGTCTATGTCGAAGTCTCCTATTCTTGTTTCTATGCACTCTTTTTCTTTGAAGATCTCTGATAAGTTGATATCTTTGTGGTCATTCAGGGTTTCTTTCATTTGTAGTAATACAGTCTCTGATTCTTTCAGGGGTTCTACCATGGTATCCGTTTCTTGGTCTTCCTAATGGTTTTCGTGTCTCATATTCATTCTTTCAACCTTAACAATCATTCTAGGGAAATCTAGAACTTCATGGTCCATAGCTTTACAACAAAGATAACTAGGTTTTCTACTAGGGAATTCCTTAGCAAGATGTCTCAGTCTTCTGCAACTGTAACAAAGAGTTAATCCTCTCTTTCTCTTAAATGATCCCCAACCTTTCTTGTACTGCACACTAAGATCATGGTGGCTAACCTACAGAAAATTATTCCTAGGATCCTGCATCCATTTGTTAGTCCAAAAATTCTTTCTATGCATAGGAATAACATATCTTTCACAATTTGTATAAGATCTACTCATATCAAATATTATTTCTTCTAATTGTTCCCTATTTTTCATACTAGGACAAAATTTATCAAACATACCTAGATTCATACTTTCGAAACAAAAATTTCCACTTATCTTACCTTTAATAGAGCACACATATTTCATATCTTATCTCTTCAATCAAAAAATTTTACTATTCTTACCTTTATTAGAGCACAAATATTTCATATCTTAAGATCTTTTCTTTAGATATGCCTCATCTCTTAGTACAGAGCTTCGCAATTGAAGTAGAGTACTACGTACTAGGGAAATAGATCTATGCACAAAGATTCCTCTTTTCCTCAGCTCCCAACAATCACAGTTTCAGGTTCCAACAACATAACCATTTGTTGGCATAGGGGCAAACCCAGGGTTCAACGCTTCAACAATGCACCAAAAAAAACCTAACTACCGACCCTTTCGACAACACCTGTGAAGAAGATGAAGTCTCACCCGAGGTAGAGGCAGGGGTGGTTGCAGGACTCAGATGTCTGCAACCTACCTGGGACACAGATTTGTGATTACAATACCTTAACAGATCTTTTAGCAGTTATCATTCCTTAGTATCTAGCCTTTGTTTACAATGTAGATAAACCCTAATTACAGAGCAATGCAATATTCAACAAGATCCAACACATTAAAGCACTAAGCACATCAAAATAGACCAGATCTGGTACTCATTCACATCACCAAGCACTACACTATCATATCATATACATATAAACATACATTAATGTACTAAGCATAAATCATATGAGCAATAAGACAACCATAACGCACAAAGCAAACATAACACAGGATATACGTGGTTCACCCCCGGCCTGGGGCTACGTTCACCAACTCTTCTTCTCTTTATTTCCTTTTTTCAATCATCTACATGCACAGAGCCACAGGATCCTACTCTGCATAGGACAGGAGATCTATGCACACTCTACCATATCCTCCTTCCTCGAGCTAGGTTACAACACAAATCCCTCTTACAATCTACACAAGATTCTTACATCCACTTACACTTAGCTCTACCAGTGCCCAACACATCATGCACAAAGCATTTATAACTATCACTTGCACTTAGCACAACATCACACATATGCACATATTGTCTCCTCTTACATTTCCTAGACATCTATTTATACATTACAAAAGGACCTAGACATGGGTAAACCCATGGGTCGACATTCCCATACCCATTACATAAGCCCAAAAACCAAAAATCCCTAAAAAGGGGCCAAGATCCCATGATCTTCGCTTCGACTTGTGCTTCGCCTTCGACAACCTGTTGAAGTCCTAAAAAGGGGTCAAAAGTGAGTAAGGATATTCAAATCTTGGTCAATTTCCAATAGGGGAAACAACCTCAAGTCAACTCTTTTGTACCCCCTCACTCTAGCTATCGGTATCCCGGTTCTTTGAATTATACTTGGGGTCCGAACATTAACTCTAGTCTACCTTTTCAAGGGAACATCTCTAATCAACCCAACCTACTGGGCCATATGCCTCCAAATCCTCCACGATAGAATCTTTCAGGACTCTCCACTTACATGAAAACTACTTATGGTCCTACTAGTATACCAACATGACTTCCTCCCCAAAGTCACCAGTATCCTCATGTGAATAGACAGTTACCATTTCTAGCCACTTTGGATTTACCCGACTTGTCTAGAATATTGAATGATCCTATCTTACATTCTCCCCATTGGCCCGTTATACCAACCAAATTACCGTCCGACATTCCCAAGTTTGACGTTCGACCGGGAGAAGACTCAAACAATCATGTTATGACCTTTCACCTTTGGTGTTCCTCCAACTCTTTGATGGATGACTCCATTCAATTACGACTCTTCCAATGGACTCTCACGGGTTTGGCCACAAAGTGGTACATAGAATTACCGCGAGGCTTCTTTAACGACTTCAACACCCTCACCATGGATTTTCTCACACATTATCAACTGCCAATCCGCTATGAGACAGGAACCAATATTTTGAGTTCCTTCAAGCAATATTCTACCACTCACATTTCCGATCACATTCATGAGTGGAGAGGAAGGAGACGCTTGATCAAAATCGACCTTCCTGATCAGTTATTGGATGAATGGTTCACCAAATTATTCATCAGTAAAATCTCCCATGATATTTCCATGGGTGGAGTTGTCACTGAAGAGCAGGCGATTAGTCACACTCAATACCTAGATCTTGTTTATTCGCAAATGAGCACTCTTTACGACTTGATCCCTAATGCTCCTCGCCCTTCGACCACATCTACCTCAATAACCCCAATAGATTCTCATGTTGCTGATGGTGTGATTGGAACCTTCCATGCTGATGCTAAATCCATGTCATCCACTCACACCAATCCCAAATATACTACTTCTGATGTTCAAAGTTCTCTAAATCCTACTCCTTCCACTGACAAAACTTTCGAGGTTAATTCAGTTCAATCTACCCCTACCAGAAAAAACAAATCTAAAAAAGCAAAGGGTAAGAACAAGGAGGATACAAATAATAATTCGCAATCCGATAAACCCAAGACACAGTCTGATGATGATAAGGAGAAGTGTAAACCTCGATATCCTTGCCTTATCTGTGGTGATGATCACTACGTGAAATATTTTCCAAGATGTACTGAGGTCACTAAGTTCCTTCAAGGGACCGGGAAGACTCCCACACCTATCATTTTGTCACATCCTTTCCCTTCTCAACAACAGGCCCAATTGTTCATTCATGACCAAGCCTCTCCTTCCACCACTTCGTATGTCCTTATGTGTACTGGTAATTCTACCAAGAACGATGTTGCAATCACCACTTGGGCCAAATATTATTCTCCTTCAAAGGATAAAGTTGACGATTTACCACCTTTGTTGGTTCAACTGCCTCCCTCAACTTCACCTCCCAATAGTTCTCTTCATCTCGAACGATCAGGTCCCGATACAGTTCTTCACCCTCCTCCAAAGGGCGTTGTTTGGAAGTTCGCCTTTAATCCTCACACACGTGCTACTCAAAACTACAACATTGTAGAAGACCTTGCATAAGAACCCTCTGCGATGTCAGCTCTTGAAGTCCTTCAAAGTTGTCCTACTCAACAGAAGGCACTGTTAAATGCCATTGGTGTAATTGATCCCATAGATACAAATTTGATAATATTTGACCTGGAAGACCACATTCCAAGACTACCTCCCTAGTTAGCATTTCATATTCAAGTTGTTGTTGAGAACAAGAATATCTGTAGAACCATTATTAACGAGGGTGCCTCGACATGCGTTATGTCAGTTACTTGTTGAAAAGCCAATGGATCTCCTCCCCTCATTGAATCACACAATACACTTAAGGCTTTAAATGGTTCTGGTTTTAAACCCTATGGTGTTCTTCCCTCGTTGTCTATTACATTGGAAGGCAAATCAGTCAACGTCGAGGTCAAGGTTGAGGTCTTTGATGCGCCTCTTGACTATAACCTCTTACTTGGCCATAGCTGGATTGATTCCATGTGTGCCGTCATATCTACCCTTTTCCATGTGTTACGTTTCCCACATCAAGGAAAATTCGTTACGGTTGACCAACTGGCCTTTTTCAATTCTGATTCCCATACTATCAATGTACCCTTTATCTCGAAGACACCTCATGGGTACGAGAATGTCAGTGTGGGTCTTCTGAAATATTCCACTTTGATGGGCACCTTCCCAATACCACCACCCGATGTTCCACCTCCTTTTGTCACCTCAATCAACATGATTTCCACCTCTGTTCGTGAATTCCCCATGTCTCATGACCCATGGATAGTACCTGATCCTAGTGATTATATTCTCTATGGCTAAAAAATTCCCTTAAGTCTAGTTGAATTCACTTATCAATCCATTCAATCAAAAACCCTTTTTACACCCTCTCTTTGTGATTCATCTCCCGATCCATTTCATGTGATATTCCCTTTAGACGAGATGATCATGTCATTCATGTCCATGGAAGACACCCCATGGGATGATGGACATCATCGTTGCATTCTCTTCCTAGAACAACACACCATAGAGAGTTACCAATGGATTTCGACTCCGTCGACTGTTGTTTTCATTTCCTCTGTTCCCAAGTCATCCCACGACGTGCTATATGAAGGGAACCTGAGTAATAAATCACCCACCGTTCCTCTTAAAATATCCATTAAACCTAGAGTCGTAAAAAATGTTCACATCAGAGCCTCATGTTCCATTGATGAAGTCGTCACTTATAAATCCATTTTTCAAGAATTCCGCGACGTTTTCGCTTGGAGCTATGAAGAGATGCTAGGTATTGACCTTGATATCATTGTGCATGAAATTAAGACCTACCCAGATGCTAAACCTATCCGACAGAGACTTCGCCCAGTCCACCCTCGTAAAGTCACTACTATCAAGCTTGAAGTTGAAAAACTTCTTAAAGATGGATTTATCTATCCTGTGGATTTAACCAATTGGGTATCCAATCTAGTTTCGGTCAATAAGAAACAAGGCACAATTCGTGTATGTGTAGATTATAGGGATATCAATAAATATTTTCCTAAGGACAATTATCCAACCCCCTTCATTGACCAGATCGTCGACGATTATGTCGGGAGAGAAATATTCTCCTTAATGGACAGTTTCTCCGGCTATAATCAGATTAATATTTTGCCTATGGATCAACACAAGACTTATTTCATTTGTCCTTGGGGTACTTTTGCCTACTAGAAACTGCATTTCAGTTTGAAGAACGCTGGTGCGACTTTTCAACATGCCATGTCTTATTCTTTTCATGATATCAAGCACATCGTACAACCGTATCTCGATGATCTACCGACGCATTCCATGCGTCTCCAAGATCAACCGACCAATCTCCGAGCCATTTTTCTTCGTTGTCGTTATTATCATATACATTTGAACCCACACAAATGTGTTTTTTGTGTGGAGTCCAACCGACTTCTAGTTTCTATTCTGTCACTTCATGGAATTAAGGTAGACCCTTTGAAGGTTGAGGCTATCCTTAATTTACCTCCTCCTTCTACACTATGCCAACTTCAAAATTTGCAAGGGAAGGTAAACCTTTTGCATCGATTCATTCCAAATTACGCTGAGTTAACACAAGGTTTTACTCGATTGTTGAAGAAAGGTTACGATTTTTTATGGGATGATACCGCCAATAAATCCTTTGAATCTTTAAAACTTTCCTTAACCCGTACACCACTTCTTTTTCCACACCATTATATTGAGACTATTTCCTTTACCTCGCATCTTCGGACTCTACCCTTGCAATGGTTTTAGTCCAAGAAGACAATTCACACGATGAACATGTAATTTACTATTTGAGTCGGAATCTCACAACCACCGAAGCCAAATACCTACATTGGAGAAACTGGCCTTGACAACTGTTGAAGTTGTCCAACGTTTTCGTCATTATATCTTATTACGTAAGACCACTATTATTTCTGATTGCAACCCTATGCAACATATCCTTACACGCCAATTTCTAGGGGGCAAGTACTCCAAATGGATAGTGATTCTCCAGAAGTTTGACTTAGAGTTTGAACTCGCTAAGTCTAAGAAATCTTTGGTATTTTTTGAATTGATATGTGACCTTCCTTCGACTGATACAAAAAATGTGGCAGAGGATTCCTTACCTGATGAATCCATTTTTTTGATCGGTTTTGATGACATTTGGTACAAAGATATTATAATTTATCTCCATACTCAAACTTTCTGGCTTGACCTTTCTAGTACGGACCGTCATCGTATACGGTATCAAGCTCATCAATACATAATTCTCGGTGACACTCTTTATCATCATGGTGTTGAATCAATTTTTTGACGATGTCTCACCCACGATGAGGCTGAGAAAGATTTGAATGACTGCCACTTTGGAGCATGTGGCGGTCATATGTCTGGGTATGCCACTTCCCAAAATATCTTACACACATGATACTTCTGGCCTTCTTTGTTTAAAGACTATATCACTGCTGTCCAGAAATTCCATGCTTGTCAAATGTATAATAACAAGATAAGATCTCATCCCTCTCCTTTACATCCTGTAATTTCTATAGGTCCCTTTGCAAAATGGGGCATTGAATTCATGACATGTAACCCTCACTCGGTCGGGGGGGGCATGGATACATCATCGTAGCTGTGGATTACTTCACTAAATGGGCCGAGGCGATTCCTACATTTGATAACACCAGGAAAAATGCAACATTGTTCATATTCAATCATATCATTACTTGGTTTGGTGTCCCCCAAGATATTGTTATTTATCACGGTAGACATTTTCAAAATTTCATGATGTCCGAACTTACTGACAAGTTGGGTTTTCGGCATGAAAACTCAACCCCCTATTACCCACAGTCCAATGGACAAGTTGAAGCAATAAACAAAGTTCTCATTACTATGCTTCAATGGATGATAGGAATTCATAAGATAAGTTGGCACACAATGTTGTTTTCAACATTGTGGGCCTACCAGACATTCGTCAAGTCTGCCACTTGGTTCACACCTTTCCAATTAGTTTATGGTATCGAAGTTGTTCTTCCGATTGAATGTGAGATACCATCTTTAAACTAGTCATTGAACTTATTCCAAACACCTCTGTTGAAGAGGAATGCCTATTGTACCTGATTCAATTAGATGAAACTCATCGTGATGCCACCCTGGTTATTGAATCTAAAAAAAAACATGTCAAATCCTAATACGATAAGCATGTCAAGCCATGTGTTTTCTCTGAAGGTGATCTAGTTCTCCTCTATGAACAAGATCATTATTTACTAGGGGCCAAAAAATTTGAGGCTATGTGTTGAGGCCCTTATATTGTCAAACGAGTGTTGGAGAAGGGAGCTTATGAGTTAGTGGACTATGATGGCATTCCTTTGAGTGAACCCAGAAATGGGCTTTACTTGAAGAAGTACTATGCTTAGATTGTCTTTGCATGAGTTCTTGTATTTTTATTGTATCATACTCTTGTGTGCTTCTTTTTGTGTGTTTTTTCGTTATTTGGTTTCGACCCCTAACTCCTTACCTTGTGTTGTTCTTGGTTTCTAGATGTCAGTGTCTTCGCTACCCTACATTGGCTTCACTGATGGCTCTAGTCGTAGTACTCAGAACCTAGCATCTGTTGCTTGGGAAATCTACACACTCACGAATGAATTAATCAGTCTACACGGTGTTTGCCTCAGTTGTGCAACTAACAATATCACAGAGTAAAATGCAATCATCAAATTTTTGACCGACGTTGTTTCACTTGGAATCCGTAATCTTGCTGTACGACTTGATTTGCAGTTAGTAGTAGTACAATTGAGTAATTTTTATGCTATCCGAAGTTCTACTTTATTAAGGGTATATTTACGAATTCGCCTCTTGGAACGTCATTTTTATTACATTGAATATCAACACATTCCTAGATGTCTAAATACATTAACATATGCATTAGCTAATTATGTGTTAGATAGACATTTGAGAGATTTATAAATCCCATCACATTTTATATATAAATAAAGTAAGCTGGTAGAAGCCTCATGTATATATAATGATAAAAGTTTTTACAAAATGTGTTTTTGTCCGAAGACCAAAATATTAAAATGTGAAGCACATGGCTTCATATACAAAATAGCATCAATGATGTTGCTCACGATAACACACAATTGCTCATGCTACCCTACATAGCAGTCGAATAAGAGAACTAGCTACACCCACGGTATGACACTAATAACGTCTCATAATCTCATCGATAGAGATATCCAGGACATCTGTTGTCAACCCCTCTAGGTTCTGCTCGATCGCCTCGTAATCAACGACAACCAATCCTGCTACCTCAATTGCCTCCCCTCGTCTCTGGATGGGGGATGTACCTGGAATCCGATGCGGTCCTACATCTATGCTGTCAAAGGGTTTTTGATTGGTCATCGGATTACAAACATAAAAAACATTTCATATTTCAAAATTTACAAAAACAATATAAAAACAAAATGTGCTTCTTACCTAAGTTCCCCCACTGAGAACTTTTAGGCGGAACCAAGTCTGGATCACCTCTAAATTCCAAACCGACATACGCATAATCATCTACCATCAGTAGCTGAGGCCTCAACCAATCAAAGAACACATCATTATATTTGACGATGGGGTCGGTCACATGTCGAGCCACGAGGTCGCATGACCTCTTCATTGTTGGATCTTGTGGGGCCAACATGTCCCAATCTACCTATAAGTGCAATTTTGCAAACCTCTCCAGGAAGGACACTAAAATGGACCCATACCCGAACTGTTTCATGTCACCTTTCTTGCACTTTGTCAATTGTTTCTTCATACTCCTAAGAACCTTGTCACACTAGTTAAAGACCCAGGGATCCATGCACTCCACTGCATATTGGAAGGAACTCTGGAGATCCATATGAGGAGATGCACTCCTTGCCATCCATGAGATAGTGAAAAGGATAGTCCGAAGGGGTAAATCCCAGACATCCCTAATGGAAACCTTGCAACTACGTCACTCGGCCTCTGGATCACAATACCAGCAGATATACTCACTCATTGGTAGATCACCACCTCTGTTGCCTGTCAATGTCACATAGGATCCACGGTAACATAATCCCGTCAAATAATAGACATCCTTGATATATAGAGAGAGTATGTGGGCTCCCATATGGAATACCTGTTGATCCACATCCCACACATGGACTAAATACTCAAGTAACCTCAATTGGGCCCTCATTCCCTAGATCTTAAAGAATTTCAACAACCCACACTGTCAGAGGGAATTAACCATGCCCAGGTCATTTCCGACAAAGTAATCATCACCCAAATGTTATCTCTCCCTACACTCCAACATTATGATAGTCAAAAACTTGAATTGGAGCCACAAGGAGAAGTTAGCATCTTTATTTTGCTTGATTGGAAATTTTTATTGGCCAAACGTACATGATAAATTTTTGAGTTGCACACGACACAAGTGAGGTTTATACGTAGTGCAGAATCACCACAGGTCAGCCATAAGGCTACATGAGGAAACCTGTGGTTTCTGTAGGGCATGATATAAGCCACCTGCGGTGATCTCTACGTGCACCTACCCTCATAAAATCTAACTCAAAAACTACTTTTAACTAGTAAAAATAGAAATTAATCCATGTAAAATGAAGAGGACAAGCAGATTGCCCTTTTAGCGAAATTCGTTCGTCGAATGGTTTCTCGTGCCTCCCGCAATCCGGAGTGGAAGTTTGAGGTAAAATAGGGTTTTTTGGACAAGTTTTGGGTTAAATGACAATGAAATGGTAAAAAATAGTTTTTTCCTATATTTATTCACTTTTTACTTTTTCCATTGATATTTTATATTATTTTATTCATCTTTACCTAAAACCTAAAGTTCTAATGATATTGTAAGTGTTTTGATTTTTCATAGGTGAAGAATCTAAGAGCCTAAATGATGGAACACATATATGTTTCTTGGTTTATTTTTACATTTGTCACTTGTACAAATAATTTTTAGGTTTTTCAGGAAAAACCTCGAGCTCAGTCTTTGTTCGTTCTCGTGCTAGCAAATCAATGAGAATGAAACCGAGTATACTTTTTTCATTTTTTCGTACTCGTCATGGTAACACGAAAAACAAAACTCATGGAGTATCCTTTAATCTCTTTTCACGCTCCGTAAAAAAAAAATATTGCCGAGTGACCTTGTTATTTTCATGCTCGTAAAAGTATTTGAAGAAAACGTTTGATGGGTGGTAGGTTATCACTTTTTCGGTCTCATCAAACTAATTTACGAAAAAGGAACTGAGAGAGTTCTCTTTAAGTGTTTTTCAGACTCTTTAAATATGAAAACCCCCCGAGTTTTCTCTCTTTGGACTCGTTAAACAAACATTGAAAGACCTATATGGAACCAAACCACTCCTTCTTAGGGTTCGTTAAACATACTCCAAGGGACTCATTCAAAGGATGAGATTACATCAACAAGCATATGTTATCCTCCTCAAGCTTGTGTAAAAATAAAGAGGTAATTGCTAGAAATGGTGGGGGAAAATTTGGTAAAGAAATGTGTCTCTATATTTGTGTTAGTGGCAGTAATAGTCGCTCTTGAACATGACACCCCCTTCATCATTGAATCCGGGTTGGGAAATTCATTTGTCTCTCGTTTGACCTTCTGCAAGTTCATATCTTGGGTTGTCTTTAAGTCAATGCTTCCAATACCATTGTTGTGTCATTCATATGTTCAAGAGAAGTCCAACCCTACACAATCCTTCTATCAAGTTGACCATCTGCAGTTATCAATTCCTACCATGTCGGCCTTCCCTATGTCAGTTTCAAATGATATTCATACTTTGATCTACCTTAAATCTGTTACTTATTCTGTGTCATTGATGGGGTATACATCAAGGCCTTCCTATGACGAGTTTGTTCTCATCGAATTCAACTATTTATCTGGAAACAAGACTTAGAAATCAATTAGTACCTTAGAACCTGCATGCCTCAATGGCATGTTTATTTTCTTTCGACAGTGGGTTCACATCAATGACCCCTAATTGAGAGATTCTATCGAGTGCTTGACTTCAACTCATTTATTCGCATTTGTTGGATTGTACTAAGGTACCTTGGGATTCATTGACATCAATTGTGATTTCCCTTACACTTGTTAATAGTTTTCATTAATGTCCGGTAATCAAGTGGTTTCTACCATGTTCGACGTCAATACCTGTAATCGCATGGCTAGATTCATACTTACAGACGATGGGATTGAAGACCTTGGATATCATTATTTTGATCTAGGTTGCAATGGAGTATTTATGATTTATATTGACACATAGATCCACTTTGTATGTCTTGTGGCTATGTTTGAATCTAGGTTTTTCTACGAGCATAGATCCACAGTGTATTCCAGGTGGCTATGTAGAATCTTGGTGACATGGATCCACAGTGTATTATTGGTGGCCATGACTGACATTTATGATTTAAATCACTTGTAGTTTGAGCATGGGAATGCCTACCTCAAAAATGGTATAATATTGCGCAGATTCTTGGTGTTTTGCAGGTTTCCGATTGGTGCGCTCCTTGTTTCCGACACACACACATATTCTACAAAATATTTCAGTTTTCATGAGTTCTAGCCTCATACTTTGGGGGGCATTCTGTTACACATTATTTTAGTCACCCTGGTGATGTTTCTATAACATGTTTTCAAGCTCCCAAAATAAATTTCCTTCATGATAAAAGTGACTGGCTTCCTCTTCTTCAAAACCTTGTTAAGAAAGGACGTCGCAGGACAAGCATAAGATACAGTGCGGTGATTCTTGAGCACCACAGTCTATCCTGAAACTGCCTTGCAACATTTTCGCAGGCTGTCCTATAGCCAGGGTGCGACGGTGTTGAAAGACTGAGAAAAGGTCGAAGTTCACAAAAGGTTCTAGAATGGAATCTTCTAGAATGTGAGGTGGCATCCTTATGGTTGGGATCCTACTCACTTCTTTGATTTGGTGGGATGATCCTAATCCATTTAACCATCTCTATTTCTCCTATATAAGAATGGGTTTCTCATGGAAAAGGTTAAGAAAACAAGTAAGAAAGGAATTAATGAAAGAATAGGTTGAGAATTGTGTGAGGGATTCTATTTCAATTGATTCTCAAGGTCTTCATTGGTCCATCAATTTATTGTGGATCTTCTTCATGCAAGTTTGGAGCAAGTGTGTGTGTTGGAGAAAAGGGATACCAAAAGGGAACCTTGCAACATCAAGGTTGTTTGGTTCTATCTTCCACTTTTACTTAATATAATAGAGTGACACGTTTCCTTCCCATAAAATAATTCTCATTTTATTACATGACTCCTTGATCACATGTGTAAGTTTTCATTGAATATACTATTTTTGCTTTCACTTTGGTTGGTTTGTGTTTCATTGCAGATCCAATATCACAAGAGCATCGGGGTGGAGCAGGGACAACAAAGACATAAGGAAGCGATATTAAAAGGTATGTCACTCATCTCTTGTTTGATAGTAAACTCAATGATTAAATCTTAGGGAAAGCATCATGTCCTGTTTTGTTTTGTTCTAGATCCAGGTGGATCTAGGAAGATCAGTTTATGTCGACATTCAATGATTTACGCAATAACACTTCCTCAACCCTCAATTAGTGATAAAATTTGGACCTTCTAGAATATTCTTGAAAGTCCACACATGGATAGCCCCATATGTTTGAGTAAGGGTGGGATGACATGGAATCCACTCGTACTATGGTGGTGAACAAGGTAGGTCAACTTGTGGGAAGCATACCTTTTGCATATGAGCTCTGATTGACATGATGTTTGAAAAGTTGGAAAGGTATAGATGTGTAGATAACTTTGAAGGTGTATTAGGTAAATATAAGCAATTTTTGACCCCAAAAATGTTGTTTGATGCCTCAAAATGGCTCTGAAAGGTTTCAAACCCCAATTTTTCGAACTAGGACCTACCATTAAAATGACCATGCATGTTGATTCCTCCAATTTTTTCTACTATGAAAGCGTAGACATAGATGAAAAATAATATAATGATCTATTTCATATCATAAGTGTCGAAGGACGTGTCTACCAGTGTGGAAGGATGATATGTTTTTATAGTCAGTTAATCAAATATTCCCATCTGAAATTTTAGCTATCAAATTTTTGGGACCTTTCCCAAAAAGAGGAAAACAGTAAAGAACTAGATACATCATAATAGTAGTAGAATATTTAAACAAATGGGAAGAGGTAGAGCAAGTCTATACTTTCTCAAAAGAGTTGGAAGCCAAATTTATTTATCAAAGTATCACCATGATGTTTGGATGCCCATTGATAATAATAACTGACCAAGGAACTCACTTTCTGAATGACACCATAAAAGTATTAATAGAGGAATTCTTGATTGACCAGAAGAAGAGTTCAACCTATCATCCACAAGAAAATGGAATAATACAGTCCTTTAATAAAACTATAAAAAAAGTACTTGCAAATATATTCAAGGTCAATAGAGATGATTTGGATGATAATGTATTTTGTATCCTATGGGTATATATAACTGCATATAAGGGTTTCCCAACAAAAAATAATTTATTCTAGTGTATGGATGTGAAGTTTTTATCCCTCTACATTTAAAATCCAATGTAGAAATAATAGCCTCAATATTTCAATATGACTTGGAAAAATCTATGGAAGACCAACTGCACTAGTTAAACAAGATTGAGGAAATAATGACTACATTCCACCACCAAGAAGTACAAAAGAAACACACACACACACACACACACACACACACACACACACATATAAGCGATTGAAATTAGAGATTTGGTACTTCTATATAATACTAAAGTAAAATGGAAGCCAAGGAAACTAGAAACAACCTAGTTAGGACCATATGTGATTGAATACATCAGGTCGATTGGAGTAGTGCAACTGTGAAAACTACAAGGGAATTTTCTCAACAAGGTAGTCAATGGTGCTTGGATAAATATGTACCATACATGAAAAAAAGAGAGATAAATCTCAATGGTGAAAACCCCTAGGGGATCCATTGGGT
>ML799370.1:166531-197152 GCA_009831015.1 Picea engelmannii | reverse complement strand
GAAGCAACCAGAAGGTTATGCTGTGAAAGGAAAGAAGGAGCTGGTATGCAAGCTGAAAAAGTCCCTGTATGGTTTAAAACAATCACCAAGTATGTGGTATCAAAAATTTGATACTTATATGCTGGGACTTGGCTTCACAAGAAGAAAAGAGCATCACTCTGTGTATTCTAAATTAATTGGTGATCATTTGATTTATTTGGTCTTGTATGTGGATGACATGTTGTTGATAGGAAACAACAAGGAGATTATTCAGGATGTGAAAAATCAGTTTTCCTCTAAACTCACTTTGATAGATATTGTACAAGGGTGGTGGAGTCTCCATGAAGGAGTTTGCAGTAGATATTGTACAAGGGTGGTGGAGTCTCCAACTCCACACCATTGCATTGAATAATTTGTAAAGTGTTTCGGCCATCAATTTCTCTTCTGACCTCACACTTTAGGGTGCATCTGTTACACATCAAAATGCCACACTTAAGTACCTCACCCTAAGTGTCGCAGGTGTCGTAAAAGTGTCATATGCACCTTGCCAAGTATCACATACACCTCGACAGCATAAAAGAACATTTGTCGCAATCCCTAGTCAATATGGTAGAGAAATATATGATACAAATTATTCATTATTATTCATATGAAGGTCAAAATATTATGTGCACATGAATTATTTATTAATATTCATAAAAAGGAAATTAATTTAGTGTGAGAATCCACATCACATTTAGTTTCCTAATCTCAAGGATAGGTTGAGAATATCATGGATAGTTGAGATATTTTCTTAAACCAAAATCCTAATTTGGTGGATCTTGAGAGATATTTCCTCCTTAAAATCCTTGAGAGATATTTTCTCCCTAAAATCCTTGAGATATTTTTTCTCCCTAAAAATCTTGGAGATCCCATTTTAGTGGATCTAGTGAGTGATCTTCTCATAATGAGGGCTTTCCATGGTGAATGAGAGGAATCTTGGAGATATCATACTTATGATCATGGGATTTATGCAAGGGTTGGACGAGGAGATCTTGGAGGAGTTGCAACTGACATCATTCGTGGTCTATAAGTTTTCCTTGTTCTCATTTAATTTACTTGGCCTATTTCCTTCAAGTATGTGGTTTCATGTGCTTGTCCATGTTTAATTTGATTTGAATAGATGAATTTTATTTTCCTAATCCATTCAAGTATAATGAAGTGGATTTTTTCTTGTTGTTCATTGTTCATATTGATTTGCACTGGGATTTATATAAATCTTGTGGATAGGAGAAGCTAGGGAAAACGTCGTAAACAGAGTACATTTGACTTTACCTTGTACTCTCTTTTTCGATAATAAAAATGATTTTATAGGAATGGTAGTGTCTAAATGATTATTTTTGTATTGGTATAGGGGTCAGTAATATAACGGAAAGTTCACCTGTCCATGGGGGAATATTTTCGTAATATGTGGTAATCCCAAGAGAGGGCCCTTTTGGTACAACTATGATACCAGGCAACATAGAATTCATAGAGTCACCTAGGAGTCTTCAACCTCTATGATATGTTGGGATGGGGGGCATGACAAGCCTCTAATGTCCATTGTATAAGAAGATATTCTAGTAGAGCCAATTATTGTTCCATCAGACTCCCTTTTGTATATTGTTCTATACCCCCATGAACCACCTAGAACCATCCATTCCATCCCTACTGCAACTTGTATCTCGAACTGGGTGAATTTCATAATTCAGGAATAAAACTCATGAGTCGACCTCCCAATGGAGACTCCACCACCCTCCTCAACTCCAGAATGGGACTCGCACTCCACTTGTCTCCTTGAACTAGAACATTTGGAACTCATATTTGATATGTAGAGGGATATGTAGGAACAACTACATAGGCATACCCTGCTCAGCATTTGTCTCGACATTCTGTATGATGCACTCTAGAGTTTGTAGAGACAACAATGGTGCCCAACCTATCTGTAACCATACGCTTTCATTCCTCATGGTAGAACTCATGGAGGCACAGGTTTCATTGGTTCATCCAATGTTTAGTCCTTTTTTTTTTAGCTCTATGAACTCTTTTTGCAAAAATACTATAGAAGTTTACATTTTCCTGTTCAAAATTCTCTCCTCTTGCTTAGACAGTTTAGACATTACAATTCACTGCCACCTACTCCAGTTTCCATTTGTTTGGCAGAACAGGTGGCAATGTTTTTCCATGATCCAAACTGAATAGCAAGTCGCCACCTATTCTGGCTTCCACTTGTCTGGCGGAATAGGTGGCGGACCTCCAGACACAGTTCTGTTATGTTTGATTACAACAAGATTTTGAGGAAATAAAACTTTTTATTTACAAAAGAAAAAATACTAACCTGACATATATACATGGGTATTAGATATATGTGTGTGCTATGGATATTAAAATGATAGTGAATAAAAAAATCACATCCACTACACATGGAAAAGTGATTTAGTAAGTGAGTAAGAACATTAATTAAGCATATATGAAATAACAAAAATAAAGAAAGTAAAATAGGTGTTTCTCCAAGACATCATCAGAGAAGGATGTGAACCTATGATGCATGTATAGAGATGATATATGTGGATTGGATATAATGTTTTGATTACGTCAATGTTGTTTCTTTCTCACATTAGTGGGTAGGCTAATAGGCATGATTGCATGCAAGTCAAACCATTTAGTATCGATTTCACTCATGCAAAAAAAAGTGCTGGGGAACAAAGATGTGAAATTATATATGTGTTGGAATTATTTTCATTAATATAAATGATTAATGATGAAATTAATGTCATATTATGGCATTACAATGAAAATAACCTTTCCAAGATTGATTTGTATTCATAGGCCTACAAGTATATTAAAAAATAGGTGAATGTGAAAAATTAAAAAGTGAAATGGTGGTTTCAAACCCATGGGTTTGGGGGTATTTACCCATGGTATTGGTACTTAATTATTGAATTAATGGAAATGTCCCTTCATCAAGGGTTATGAAAAATTATAAAAAGAGAAATCATTGAGAGAAAGTGAGAGTGTGAAAAAAGGATTAGCAAAGGTTGAATTGTGAAATCCGTTTTAGGTAATCTTGGCATTTTCACGATACAATTTTTTATAGGATATTTCAGAACCTAATATTTTGAAAACATATAAGATAAATGTTGGTGTACATGTGGTAAAAATATTAGGTTTTGTTTTACTACACTTTCAGAGATATGCCCTATGAAAGTTAGGGTTTATGAATGCTCCTCAAATAAGTTTCAAACATGTTAGCTTGGCACTTTCACTATAATGTATTTTTTGAGATGTTTCATGCCTTGATATTTTTCAGAGAAGGAGGAGAGATATTTTTGTACATGTGGTAAAAATATCATATTCTATTTCATTATAATTTTATAGATATGACATGTGGAATTTAGGGTTCCTGGATGCTCTTTAAATTCGTTTCAAACAAGTCATCTCGTCACTTTCTCTATACCCTATGTTTTGGGATGTTTTAGACCCTAATATATTTCAGAGATAAAGGAAAAATATTTCTTTACATGCGGTAAAAATATAAAATGGTTTTTCACTATACTTTCTGAGATATGATCTATGGAAGTTAGGGTTCTTGAATTCTCCTTAAATAAGTTTCAAACAAGTAAGCTTGGAAATTTTTCTATATATCATTTTATGGGATGTTACAGACCTTGAGATTTTGTAGAGATAGAGGAGAAATATTGGTGTACATGTGGTAAAAATTTGATATTTTGTTTCACTATAATATCTGAGATATGATATGTGGAATTTGGGGTTTTTGAATAGTCTTGCGATCAATTTCAAATAGGTTAGTTTGAAATTTTCATTATAAATTATTTTCTGAGAATATTCAAACTGCTAAATTTCATAGATAAGAGAATACATATAGAAGTACCTCAGGTAAAAATCTTAGAATCATATTTGAAAAATTGGATACATGACATGAAGTACAAGTTTGTTCTTGGGAAGAGTCCCAAAATATCAATCTATGGGAAAGTTTCCATTTGGAAATTCGAATTCTACTTAGAACTGGTAAAGGTGGAAGTAGTGAGCGGACCTAATGAAGGAAGAAGTGGTGAGTATAGCTAGTAAAAGAAGAATAAATGGGCATACCTGGTGAAGGAATAAATAATTAGTAGACTCAGTGAAGGTTGGTGAAACTCATAGATTGGTGTCTCTTGCTAAGTTGGTTCTTAGTGATGGGGGTTCGTGTCTCTAGTAGTTTGGTGTCTCTAAGGATTTATAAGAGATTGGTATCTCTTTCTAAGTTTTTGATTAGTGTTGGTGATTGGTGTCTTCAGTAGATTGTTGTCTACAAATATTTGAAACATATTGGTGTCTCTTTCTAAGTTGGTACTTAGTAGTGGGGATTGGTGTCTCCAGTAGATTGGTGTCTATGAATATCTATAAGAGTAGGTTGGTTCCTATCAAGATTTGTACCATTGGGGATTGGTGTCTCCAATAGGTTGGTGTGTAAAAATATTTGTAATATTAGGTTGGTTCCTACAAATATTTATATGAGTAGGTTGGTTCCTATAAAAAATTATAAAGAGACATTTTTTGGTTTTCTCTCAAAATGGTTTCCATGTAAATCTTATGTTCCATGTTTTTCAATTCATATGTGGTTTTTTTCTTATGTTTGATGAATGTTTTAAAAAGTAAAAAAAAATCCTATATTAATTCAAGCCCCCCTCTCAGTATAAATTTGTTATCAACAATTGGTATCACAGTGATTTCCTTCAAAAAAATTCTAACAACTAGAAGGTAGATCTCGGGATAACACATGGACAATTAAGAAGGTTTCTTCAAAAATAACGCTTTGTTGTTTGACAGAACACACTATTCGTTTTGGATCATAAGGATGTGAAAATATATAATGGCCCTTGAGTTTGATATTTGGAAATCAATCATGATTGGTTATACAACCCCAACAACTCCAACAATAGATGCAACTGAGAAGAAGACTAGTGAACATAATGCAAAATTTATGAATGTCATCTTGTGCAGTCTATCAGAATATGATTTTGTCAAGGTGATACATTTTAAATTGAAAAAACAAATTTGGGACAAAGTGAAAAATATCTATGAAGGTGATGACAAGATTAATATAGAAAATCTCCAAACTCATAGAAGACAGTTCAATACATTGAAAATGAAAGACGAATAAAATGTTGCATCCTATCTCATCCATGTGGATAAAATTTTCAAAACCATCAGAGGAATTGGTGAAAAGGTTGAATAATTAATGATTTTACAAAATGTGTTAAGGTCACTCTCCTAAATATTTGATTCCAAAGTTTCCACCATTGAAAAAATAAATGATATTTGGCTCAATAACAATGGAAGAATTGCATGGGATCCTCATGGTGTATGAAATAAGAATAGAGAAAGAAAATCCATCAAAGAAAGAAGCAGCCTTGATAGCCTCAAAGAAGAAAAAGAACAAAGAGAATGAATCAAGTGATATCTTCAAGAATGAATCAAATGTAGAGGAAGCATGTTTTGTGAGAAAAATCAAAAAGGGATTGGACAAATACAAAGGTAAGTTGTCATTTAAATTCTTTAATTATGGAAAATTAGGAAATTTTGTTGATAAGTGTCCATATGAAAAGGATGAAAGTAGTGATGACTAAGAAGACCATAATGTAAACAAAGGGAGAAAACCTCATCACCGATAAAATGGTAAGCATGAAAATAATAAGAATTTTTACAAGCATACAAAGAATGTCTACCCAAAAGGGATTAGTGACTCTTCTGAAGAAAGTAGTGAAATAAGTTTTGATAGTGAAAGAGAATAATTTTTTTTCATGGCCACATAAACAAAGATAGATGAATATGAAGGGAAAGAAACTATGGATTCATAAGAAGAAAAAAATACCAAAACCGATGTGGAAGTGGATCTTGAAGAAGAAATAAATAATATTAGGAAAAATAATTGAAAATAAAAGGAGCTGCAAAAAGTATGAAGAAGAGGATCATTATTCAAATGAAAAAATATCACAAAGCCTTGAAGAAACAAAAAATACCATCATGAACCTAAAGGTTCAATTAGAAGAAGTAAAAAGGATATAAGAAGTGGTGAGAATCCAGCTAAAGAGAAAGGAAGAAAATTGTGAAGAGCTAGAATTTGAAATCTTTTCTGAGAAAAGGAACGGGAGGAAAAAATTATTAAGTTGAATAGATTCTTGAAGTTTGAAAAGAGAACTGAAATCTTAGATGATATCATTAATTTTCAAAGGTCTTCATTCATTAAGACAAGTATTGGATATGATGTTGTTATTTCCTCCCTAACTACAGGTGGATTTGCTACAACCAGGGGAATTTTATTTGTTTTAGGTGGAGTTTAGACTTCTTTTCTAGAAGAGAAATGTATTGTTGATTGTGGTGAACAAATTGACGAGTTTCATGTTCCTCACATGACAAAAGTTGAGCATACATATGACATTGTTGCTGATATGTTGGATTTTTCTACTCATGTAAGTGAACTTGAGCCTGAGCCTAATTTTTCTTATCAACCAAAGAAAAAAATATTCCATATCATCATCCTCACCATAAAAATTGAAGGAATGGCAATGATGCTTTCATATATTAGAAGAAGAAACGTGAAAGACAAAATTGTGGACTAGTGCCAACTACCGAGATAGATAATGGTTGGATTGGTGGATGGTCATGGAATCATTTGACTATATTTTCGAGGACTTCATATCATTGTGTATCAATCGTTGTATATTTTTGCAATGTTCCTCTTACTTATTGATGATTTCCATAGAAGTGGTTGACCAAGGATCACCTCGAAATGACATTATACTAAATTTTCGATTGAGTACTTAAGGAGAATGGTGTTTATGAAGATCTAAAAGAGAATGGTGTCTCTTTGTAAGTTGGTTCTTAGCGATGGGGATTGGTGTCTATGAATATTTGTAAGGGTAGGTTGGTGCCTACCAATAATTGTACCAATGGGGATTGGTGTATCCATTATTTTGGTGACTACTACGAATATTTGTAACAACAGGTTGGTGCGTAAAAATATTTTTAATAGTAGATTGGTGCCTATGAAGAATTAGAAAGAGAAGTTTCTTGGTTTTCTCCTGAAAGGGTTTCCTCGTAAATATTGTGTTCCATGTTTTTTAGTTATTTTGTAATTGTTTTCTTATGGTTGATGATTGTTTGAAAAAGTAAAAAATTGTATTATACTGATTCACCCCACCTCTTAATATAAGTGTGTTCTCAACAATATGTTAGTTCATTCCTAGACTTGTGACAACAAGATCATGTTCCATGGAGAGATGTCGCAAATCACATTAGTTGGTTTGCAATGGTGTCACTAAGGGAGTGCTCCAAATGGATCTTAATACCACCGATTGTCATGGGGAAGTTTTGTTCAATGTTTTTATTGGAAAAGATAGAAGTGGTTTCTTGACTATGGTGGCACATTATGAGATTATAAAAGTAGTAGAAAAATCTTGGGCGCCTTCCAAATATATTGGTGTGGTACCTCAGTAGGTGCAATGCATAGCCCTGCATTTGAATCGATTTAAATTGTGGTTTCTTCAACATGGAAAATCATGTGGAGAACAATGTGGGGAATGACATATTGAATAATTCATTTTTGTTGTATTAATTGAATCATGACAACCCAATAGTCTATTTTAGAATTGAATTTGTTGTTTGTAAATTGGATGGGTGTAATTATATTCTTATTTCTTGGATCTTTATACATGAATTTTGGATAATGGCTACAAAAAAAGAAATTTCCTAGTCATTTGTGTCCACGGAAGCAGTTTGGGTGTGCTCAAAAGATGTAGAAGTACAAAGGGAATCTATAGTATTTGGTTATAAATGTCAAAGTAAAGGGGAAAAATTAGTAGAGAAGGTTGGAAGAAGCCTAAGTGCAGTTCAATCAAGGTGGAAATACTTATAATAAAGTTCATTTTCTAACTTGACTCGAAGGAAACTATAACATGGGATCTACTGACATTGCAACCATAATATTGTTGGTCATAGCTCTTATGCGAGATGATGAAAATTTCCAAGTCTTTTACATGATGAGGAAAGAACTTGATAATTGAATAAATTTCTTGGGGAAAACATATCATATGGCCATTGTAGGGAGTTATTCCTTTCACAACACTACATTTACAATATCACATAAGGTTGTTTGATGTGGTACAAATATACTTATAAGACCTTATAGAAGATTTAACAACCACCATTGTACACACACACATATAGGTAGTTTTATTAAGGGTTTTTTCCCTTGTGATGTATTAGATATAGTTATGGTGATTATTAATTTGCTTTAAAGATGAGTAAATCTACCTAGTCTTTTTCTTATGGTTGTCTATGGAATCATGGAATTATTTACCTATTTTGCATGGTGCTTCTTTACTTGTTAATTCAATTCTATGTTTAGTTTCTTATGGTTTCATTTGATATTGATGCTCATTATTTATTTTTACGCAACTCATTTTATTTTTTACCTTTATAGAGTTTGTATATACCATTAAATCATCAAATAGTAAATTACAATTTTCAACTTCAATTTTATAATATCTAATCATATGGAAATGACAAGGGAAGGCAGAGAATTCAATCCTAGATTTATGATTAACACAAGCATTAAACATATTCAAATACCTCATTTTGAGATGTATATTTTCTAACCCTTGGTATTATTTCATCTTTAAAAATGTCATGTATTGTAATTGATTTATATTTTGGTAATTCAAGCCTTCCTTGGTCAATTAATTTGTGTCTTATGCATCCTCTAGATTTTTCAAAAATATTTTCAAGCAATGAGTTGAACCCATTATCTTTTTTTTGTTTGTTAATTTGTACAGGACCTGTTGGCAATGTGATTAACCTATGGCTTGAGAAACCATGACTCAGGGGCATCTAAGCCGTCAAAATCACTCGGGGATCGCACCTGGCCTGAGCCACACCAACCCTTAACATGGTTGGATTTTTTTGTCCCCGCAGGTTTCGAACCGGTGACTCTAACAACACGGAGCGGCTTAACAACACACTCCATCACTGACTATTCTACACCTCGGGGATGAGTTGAACCCATTATCAAAACCATGTTATAATTTTAAACAAAAAGTTATCTCCCATATCATCTTTGTATTAGAGTCTTATGGCTTCTTTTGAACATTTAAAAGTTGGATATCATTCTTGGTGTCAATTAAATTGCAGCTAGCTAATACTAATAAATCCACTCTCAATGTTTTATTTTGGTTCAATGTTAAGGTGAGTATCTAATTATAACATTTATTCAAGATTCAAAGTATTCACTACTTTAATTTTTTTAAATGTAGAGTTCAGTTGCATTCTATTGTCAAAACATGAGATAGACTCATAATAGTTCAATTTACTTTGTAAGAAGAAAAGGGTTCACATCCCTTACATTAGTCACAATAATTCTTGAATTTGTATGTTAATAATGGGACAAATTCAATTTATTGTGGTGGGGAATTTTCCCCAAATATGATATTATTTTGTTGGAAGCCATTGTTTCGTATTTTTTGAAACAAATTTGACCATAAGCTTTGATTTTATATATTTGGATCCTTCTTAATAATAAAAAGTCAGATGATCGTTATGGAAATTATATGAAAAAAATGAACTAAACATATAAATTAAGTTTTCCCACTTATTAACTCACTCCATTTCCACTTACATTTGAAGGCATGCCTAAAATTTTAATCACAAATTGCCAAAGTGTTGGTCCATGATTTGTTTCTCAAGTGTGAATTTGATTCTCTACTCTATAAATATTGATGGCCAAATGGCCATAGCTATTTACTTGGATTCAAGTCTAGGTTTGATTCTAGGTCAATCCCATCATTCATGCCTTGATTTTTGATTATCACATTGCCACAAATTTTCATAGCTAAGGAAATCTATTGGATAGATTCTTTGAAATAAAACAAAAAGTTTCGCAAGGTAAAGGCATAATAATGATAACTGAAGGTTGGGTGCTTTCTTTAGACTGATAAAAAAAATCATAGTTTTATTTGATTATCAAAGGAAACAAACAATTGAATAATGGTTGTTAATATGGCATGAGAAATATTGACAAATGTAATTGGTGGTGTTTGACATTGAGGAAAGGTAATTGTGTTAAGTAAAGTACTCTTGAAATTTTTACTTTACCTTAGTTTATTACAATGCGTTTTTGGAAAGTAAAGATAGAGGATCTCATGTTAGAGACCATAGATATTTAGTTTAGTGGTTTTCATTGTCCTAATGGCTAGCATAAGTTTTATCATTATCTATTAGAAAAACAGGATCGCAGAGCAATAAAATAAAACAAATGTGTAAATAAAACACAGAGGATACACAATACAGTAGAGACACAGATATATGTGGTTCACCCAGTGTGGGCTACGTCCACCAGAGAAATTGCCAGTTCCTTCCTTTATTATTATCTAGCAAATGAAGGGATACAACCTACAACACACCCTCTTTAACTTCCTCTTATTTCCCTCACAGTCTCCTCAATCAGAATACAATATTCGCAATAATATATATCCGTAATACATTTCCCTCATAAAAGAGGGTTTCCTTTAGGGAAAAAAACCCTAACATAACTTCTACTTTCATATCTATAACCTTATAATGAATGGTCCATATTTACTGTGAAATTACAATATACATTTACATGGTAATTTTTCCTTTGGGGGCTTCACCCTCAAACCCCCACTTTCCTCTAGAACCCGCAATGGGGGGAACCCCCCCCTGTAACCCCCCGTGTACTCCCCCACATGGAGGATTGTACAATATTCTGGGGTGTAAAGTATTCATGGGGTATAAACAGAGATGAAAACAAAGATCTCTGAATCAGGAATATAATCAGGCTCCACAACCAACAATCTCCCACTTGGAGACTGATCTTAACAACTCCATCATTCTTGTATCTACTAGACTATGATCCTTCTTAGACCTAGAAAATTTCTCATCTTCATCTTCATTCTTGAAGACCAATTGAAACTGATAAGGAACTCATTTTCTCCCTAGTTACTCCCTTTATTAACATGTCTGTAGGATTTTGGCTACTGTGTATCTTTTCCAACTTAAAATGTCCATCTTCCAATATGGATCATATGAAATGGTAATTGAGTTGTATATGCTTAGTATTCAAATGGAAGGCTGAGTTCTTTGCAAGATGAATGGCACTCTCACTGTCACAGTACAACCTGTTATTTTCTTTCTCCTTTCCCAATTCTTACATAAACCTCTGTAACCAAATAATTTCTTTACTAGCCTCTATAGAAGCAACATACTCTACTTATGTTGTTGGAAGTGAAACAACCTTTTGCAGTTTTGAAATCCAACTTATTGTTGTTCCACCTATAGTAAAAACATACCCTGTGGTGCTCCTCCCACTATCTTTATCACCTGCCATATCTAAATCAACATATCCTTGTAGAACAATTTATGAACCTCCAAAACATAATGCATGAGTATTAGTACCTCTCAAATACCTGAGAATCCACTTTACTACCTCAAATGTTCTTTACTTGGATTGTTCATATACCTACTCATAGCTCCAACTGCATGTGCAATATCTGGTCTTGTGAAAACCATCACATACATCAAGTTGCCAATTGCTGTTGAATAAGGGACCCTGGACATGTATTCTATCTCCTCCTAGAATCAACCTTCTCTATGTAATCAACCTCAGACAATGTCAATTTGTGATTTTTCATGTCTCTTGTTATTGTCATACCAAGGATTTTCTTTGCGACACCCAAATCCTTCATCGCAAATGAATTAGCTAATTTATTCTTGAGAATATTTATATCCTACATATTACACCCTACAACAAGCATGTTGTCTACATACAATAGCAAGATAATATAGCTTCCATTTTCTATCCTTTTAAAATAAACACAGGGATCAAAATGACATCTACTATAACCTTGTTCTGTCATAAAAATGTCAAACTTCAAATACCACTGCCTTGGATCTTTCTTTAGGCCATACAAGCTCTTCTTCAACCTGCATACCAAATTGACCTTCCCTTTGACCTCATTCCCCTATGGTTGTTGCATATAAATCTCTTCCTCCAAATCCCCATGAAGAAAAGTTGGTTTTACATCTAATTGTTCAAGATGCAAATCTTCTACTGCCACAATACTTAAAATAGTCCTAATTGAAGTCATTTTAACATCAGGAGAAAATATTTCATCAAAATCTATACCTTTCTTTTTTGCAAACCCCTTTACAACAAGTCTATCCTTGTATTGTTTTTTTCCTCCATCTTCTTCCTTCAACTTGTAAACCCATTTATTCTGCAATGTTATTTTTCCTGTAGGCAACTTAACCAAATCCCAAGTCTAGTTATTTACCAGGGAATCCATTTCCTCTTTCATACCTTTCTCCCACTTCTTTTTAGTGTATACCTGCATTTCCTCTTCATAACATTCTGGTTCACCAGAATCAGTCAATAATAAATAATACAATGAAGGAAAGTATCATTCAAGGGATCTACTTAACCTGGTAAACCTTATAACAACACTTCCAAGAGTTTGAGTTACTTGTTTCTACTGTTGTTGTACATTTTTATTTTCTGGTACCTTTGGAATTTCTTGTTCAGTGAAGTCATCAAGCACTGTGTATTCTGGACTTTATTTTTCTTATATATTTCCCTACAATTGATTTTTGTACATGACCTTCTCATTGAATATTACATCTCTACTCCTAATGATTTTGTGATTTTCATAATCCCATAAGCGATAGCCAAAATCATTAACAACATATCCAATAAAGGTACGCTTCTTGGATTTTTCCTCAAGCTTTGTTCTATTTTATTTATCAATATGGCCAATTGCTTCACAATTGAAAGTCTTCAAAAAATAATAGTTTACCTTTTTAACTATCCATGCCTCCTCTAGAATTCCACCATCCAAAGATCTTGAAGATCATTTGCTTATTAAGTAAACATAAGTATCTACAACATCTGCCTAGAATTTTAAGGAAAAACCAACATGCAATCTCATACTCCTTGCACGCTCCATGATTGTCATGTTCATCCTTTCCGGCACACCATTTTCTTGTGGTGTTCCTGGAACTGTCTTCTCTCTACGAATCCCATGGTATGAACAGTAATCATCAAACTCCTTTCTGCAATATTCACCTCAATTGTCTTATGTGAGACACTTCAACCTTTTTCTTGTATTATTCTCAACCAAATCTTTCCATTTCTTAAAAGTATCAAAAGCATCATATTTTTGTCGAATGCAATAAACCCAAGTTTTTCTAGTTGCATCGTCAATGAAAGTAACATAATAACGAGAGCCACCAAGAGATGATACCTGAGTTGGTACCCATACATCTGTATGCACAATATCTAACCTTTGACTCCTCTTTTCTTTTCTGACTTTGAGAAATCTGACTCTCTTCTCTTTTCCATAAACACAATGCTCACAGAAATCCAAATCAATTTGTTTAAGATTGGGCAACAATTTTTTTTTGTGAAGTATCTGCATCTCCTTCTCACTCATGTTTCCAGACCTATTATGCCACAACGTTGTATCCACTCCTATAGAACCTAAAGATATAGAAGATTTGGTATTACCAGTACATAAATACAATGTACCTACCTTCTCTCCTTTTTCTATCCCCAATTATCCTTCGGTGACCTTCCACACCTTATCTGTAAATATGGATATACATCCTTGACTCTCCAACTGCCCTGTTGAAATTAGATTTTTTCTTAGATCTGAATGTCTTACCTCTTTCAACAACCATTGGTTTCCATTCCTTTTCTTTATTTTTACCTTTCCCATTCCAACAATTTTTCATGGTGCATCATCATCCAAATGAATCTGTCCAAAATCACCCTGAACATAATATAGTTTCTTATTAGGTGTGGCATGAAATGAAGCCTTTGAATATACTACCAAAGACTCAGAAATATTATTTACAGAAATAATCAAAGCATCTTGTAACGCATCACCTCTTCCATTTGCTTCCTGGTTTTTTTCCTACTTTCCATCTCTTTGTTTCTTTGGAGCTCTACAATCTTTCTTCAAATGTCCTTTCTTCCCACAATTCCAGCACTCTATCTTTCCAATTCTAGATTTGGATCTTCCCTTCCTATAATTTGTGTGGTTCCCTGAGCCCTTTCCTCTATCCTTTTATCTTTCCCTATTCTCCATGTTAACGCATTACCTGATGTCTCACCTATGCTTTTCTGTCACATTTCCTCACTAAGGATAACACAAACAACTTCATTAGATTTTAAAGCATTTGAACTACAGACAGAGTTACTTACAACCATGACCAAGTCATTCCAGCTTTTTGGAAATGAGAAAAAGATTAGAAGAGTCGTGACCTCATCATCAAAGTCCACTTTTACAGAACTTAGTTGATTAGTAACCATATTAAATTCATTTAAATGATCTGCAACAGACCCACCTTCTGACATATTCATATTAAATAATCTCTTCATTATAAATACCTTATTGGATGCCGAGGTTTTTTCATACATCTTAGCCAATGCATCCATCAAATCCTTCGTTGTCTTTTATTTTGAAATATTGAAAGCCACCAATGATGCCATGCTCAACTGTATCATTCCTAGTGCCTTTCTGTCAAGAACCTTCTGTTATCGTTCCAAGAAACTCTTTGAGGCTGTAGGTCAAAGATGTTTGGTAAATTGAAGAAAACGTGTTTTTGTGTTTATGTATGTGTGGATCAATGGAATAACTCAATTACAGTATGGCACTCAGACAGTAAAATGAAAATCAAATAAGCCAGTGCTCTCAAGGATTGATGATCAGATGATAGCTTTAAATGGGTGAGAAAACAATGTTTATAAATCGAATACAAAGTGTAGGGTTTAATAAAGAATGATAAGCAACTTAATGTCAATTTATGAGATAACCAATGAGATAACCATAATTCTGTAGCTAAAATAACTTAATAGAAAGTACAGAAGGAAAATGAGAATCTGACATCAATAGAGAGAGAAAACTGTGATTTGTATTATCATAGTAAAAGTCTATTTACAACATAATATAGTCCTCTATCCAGAATCAAACCCCTCTTTCCTCTTACATATATGAGCTTAAATAAGCTTTACAAATTGTTTTCAATATCCTCAAAAGATGGATATGATAACTTATTTTCTTATCTCAAATTCGAAATTGTGAGGTGGCTGGAAAAGACAGAAATTTCTGGAAAAATGTTGCTCCAAGATTCACCTATATCCTCCAAATCACAAAATATCTTGGAAAAATGAGAGATTTTATTGAATATCCGCCCATGCTTATGAAAAACCTCCTTCAGTTTCTAAAAATAGTATTCCAATGCATGAGAATATGTCCTTAAAGACAGTGACTAAAACAGGAAAAACAGAGTATTTAATTTTTGGAAATATGGTGCTCCAAGATTGACCTATATTTCACAAATCACAATAGATATTGGAAAAATGAGATATTTTATTGAAGAGCCACCTGTTCTTATGAAAATCCTCCTTTAGTTTCTAAAAATACTCTTCTAGATGATCAGAATCTGTCTCCCAAGAAGGTGACTAAAATAGGAAAATCCATATTTCCAAATCTAGTCATATTCCTACATTTTAGGATTTGATCTCTAGAATATTTCTATTGATAAAATGAAGTGCCACTTGCACTCATGGATGATATTTGATAATATATATGATTAGTCATCATCATCTTCTCCTTAATAAACTCAACCAAGTTGAATTTGACCTTTTGACCAAAATAATGCATTTTGGAAAATTTCTGAAAATGATGCCTCATCTTGTGGGGAAATTTTGACTTCCTTCCTAAGATTTAAATGAATATATAAAAGAACCATTGGAAATATTACGATGTCTAGTTGCCAATCAACTATTTGAGCGTGTAAAAAAGACTCTCTAGGGCTCAGAAAATTGATTTTTCCCAAGGTAGTTTATCAGCTGAAAAACCTGCACTTTCACCAGCTCACTACACTGTGAAAACAGTCATTTAGCTGGTGAAAAGGGAGACTTTCACTGGATTACTACACTGTGAAATAGTCATTTAGCTGGTGAAAGCTAAAATTTTCTTCTTGGTATATTTTGAGATGCCACATCATTTTTTCATTGGGTAATAAGATTTAAATCCAATCTTATATACTTTAAAACTTAAAGATTTATAAATAAATCCTTACCTTATTATCATCTTATGATATTATATAAAAACAAATTTCAGAATGAATTATTTGATCGCTAACATCTAGCTCCAACTAGGATGGAGACCTCCCTGTGAGGTTTCCAAGAACCTAGCAGACCTTGTGCCTTTAGTATTGGGCATGGAGTCATTTAGCCTTTACAATTTATCATCTAAAAACTTGTAGAAAACTTGTAACCTACCTGTAACCTACTTGTTTATTCATTAAATCAATCCACTGAAAATAATCAAGTTGCTTGTTTCGCTTAGATATCTCAATGCTAAATACAAACTGCTTAATCTCTGTCTGAGAAGAAAGCATGATGAACTATTGATCTTGACTTTTTATCTCATCATCTTTCTCTCCGTATCTGTTGTAATCTTCCTGTATTTGCAAATCATAAAACTAAGGGTTTCTCTTAATATCTACTACAAATTCTAATCTATAATTTTGATCTTCATTGTTGTCTAATTCCTTTCGTAAAGGTGGTCCTCCTCACCTTCTTCCCATCATGCAATGATCACAGGTTGATCTGTACATGGATGAGATAGATAAATTTCTAAATGAGGAAAGTGTTGGTGCTGGTGAAAACATTCATGTATAATCAATTGATAGATGAAACCCCATAAATAGAATTTTTAAACACCATGAATTGGAAAAAGGAATGATAGCTTTGGTTTGATGCCAACAGAGATCTAGTACTTTATTATCCATATGTAATTATGATTAATCATTCATCACTTTATTTAACATGTCCTCGTTCTACCACACAAAATACATGATCAAATCTATCATGATATTCCACTAAGACGTGGTGAAAAGGTGTAACCGCTCCTTTGCCTCCATTAAATTCCCCATCATGATCACATGACATGTGTACAACATGCCCCTTTCGGGTTTCTAAAGATGTTGGAGAAAAAACCCATATCAACACTTTCACCAGCTCGCTTGCTACTGAGAGTGCCATTTATCCATTGAAACCTTGAACTTTCATCGACTAACTTCAGCTTCAAAACAAATGTTAACCGTTGAAAAGCTTTTCCTCGAATTTTTTGAAAAGACCTTTGACAATCAATATTATTGAGAAATAACAATAGGAAATAAAAAAATTATAACCTATACTTCAACATTTGAATTTCTAAAAAATGTATGGAACCCTATTTATGACCATGCCATCACCAGAAAATGAGACAAACTGATTGATTCATATTTGGAGATAACATCTATCTTCTTTCACCTAATCCTCTGATAAACTAAAAAATGTATGTAGTTTGTTGTAGCTTGCCTGCTTATTTCAGAAATCAACAACTGAACTAGAAGGATCTACTTTCTCGGATGAGGAGATTATTTTCTTCTACCTACTCCTACACTAACCAGTAGAGGCAATTTGATCAAGTAAAACTAAATTTCCAATGCAGCCATATCAGAAACTGATTTACTAATATCATACTTGATCCTAACCCGAACAATATAGGAAACCATAGAATGCAAAAATATAATTTGAACAAATGACAGAGCCCACTTTCATCTCACAAAAAATTTTGGACATTTATGTTGCTTATAGAATCCAAATAGTCAGCAATGGGGTCATCAAAGTCACAATGAAATACCTCTACTTGTTGTTGTTCCAACTGAAAAATGAAATTCTTCTGGTTGTTTCCTTTACTGATATCTTGATCATGATGAGAAATATTTTCTATTGTAATAAAGTCTTCATAAATCTCAAAATTTTCTTCCTTATCATCTTGTTGTTTCAACTGAGAACTGAAAAGTTGTTGGCACTGCAGGAGTTGCTGACTGCTCTCACTGATCTCAGTGTTGAATGTAGACTGCTCAACCTCTGTCGAAGAAACATATAGGAGGGATTGTTGATCTGGACCCTTATGCTCATCATCTTTCTCTTCATGTCTGTTGCAATTCCCTTTTGTCTGCAAAATTGAAAGCTGAGGGCTACCCTTAGTATTTGCAGCAAATCTGAAACTGTCTCCTATTGATATGTCAATCTTCTCAACATCTTCAAAGTTTTCAGAAGGAAAAATCTGATCTTCATGACAGCGTAAGATAGTAGATGCATTTGGTACAATGTCAAAAGCATCACTAATGTTATCATAGTGTGGATTACTAATCTCTTGATCATAATGAATAGTATCCTCTACAACAACATACTCTTCATGAGTGTCTAATTCTCTATTCAAAAGATTGAATTCATGACAACACTTGAGATAGAGAAAGTCATTTGAAAATTGATCTTTACAAAACACATGAAAAGTAGCATGAAAAATTTCCAAAGAGCTGACACGTGCACTTGGAAGAGATAGGCACCAGTCAAGAGGAATCCCCTCTAATGAATGCCTGAAAAACTTAATTTGAACATCCTCATGTACAATTTCAAGCCGATGAATAAAGTCATGAAAATCCAACAAGTGTTCAGCTGGCACTTCCCATTCTTCTCCTCAAAATTTGGAAAGGATGCATTCCCATTCATCTCTACTACGCACTGGATGAGGGTAACCAAAAATACTTGAAAAATTGCAAAAATCATACCTCTTGTTCATTTCATACCAGTGGAGTCGCCATCAGATTTCTGAACAATAGAATCTCCATTGAATCTTCCTTCGTGGAGTCACTAGATAGATTATTACAACCGATGCGTGTCCAGACTTTGTCTATCATCAAAGTTGGATCTTGTCGTGTCTCAAGGAAGCTGAGCTTCAATCTCCTCTCCCCGACAACGACACCAATTTGTTATCGTTCCAAGAAACTCTTTGAGGTTGTAGGTCAAAGATGCTTGGTAACTTGAAGAAAACTTGTTTTTGTATTTATGTATGTGTGGATCAATTGAATAATTCAATTATAGTATGGCACTCAGATAGTGAAATGAAAATCAAATAAGCAAGTGCTCTCAATGATTAATGATCAGATGATAGCTTTAAATGGGTAAGAAAACAATGTTTATAAACCGACTACAAAGTGTAGGGTTTAATAAACAATGATAAGCAACTTAATATCAAGTTATGAGCTAACCAATGAGATAATCGTAATTCTGTAGCTAAAACAACTTAATAGAAAGTACAGAAGGAAAATGAGAATTTGACATCAATAGAGAGAGAAAACAGTGATTTGTATTATCATAGTAAAAGTTTGTTTACAACATAATATAGTCCTATATCCAGAATAGAACCCCTCTTGCCTCTTACATATATGAGATTAAATAAGATTTACAAATTTTTTTCAAGATCCTCAAAAGATGGATCTGATAACTTCTTTTCTTATATCAAATTCAAAATTGTGAGGTGGCTGGAAAAGACAGAAATTTATGGAAAAATGTTGCTCCAAGATTCACCTATATCCTCCAAATCACAAAAGATCTTGGAAAACTGAGAGATTTTATTGAATATCCGCCTGTGCTTATGAAAAACCTCCTTCGGTTTCTAAAAATAGTATTCCAACTCATCAGAATCTGTCCTTAAAGACAGTGACTAAAACAGGAAAAACAGAGTATTTAATTTCTGGAAATATGGTGCTCAAAGATTGACCTATATTTCACAAATCACAATAGATATTGGAAACATGTTGATGGGCAAAAATGAATGCTCGCCAACTGGAAGAGTGGATCCAGTCCAGGGTTGTCTAAATAATCCAAGCCATTTGGGATAACCCACCCTGATGGGTTTAGCGGCTTCGTTAGCCGATCTAAGTCTTAAGAAAACAAAAAGAAAACTACATCTAAATTAACTAATCTAAATGAAAAATAACAATTAAAACAAACTAATAAACAAATCTAAATTATTATATATAGAATTTACTATCTAATACTATAATAACTCTATGAAATTAAACATCTAACTACTAATAGAAATAAATCTTAATCACAAATGTGCAATATTTACAAATCATAGATTTAAATGAAAACCTGCAAAACTCATTTGTAATCTGTCCTAAGACAGTGGAACTAATGTTTTTTGATTTTTATAATTTTATGAAAAATAAATAAAGTAAAAAACTATCTAAGATAAACAACTAAAATGAAAATTGTAACTAAGAATCTAAACTATATATATATATATATATATATATATATATATAACTAAACTACTTAAATTATACTAATAAGCTAACTATTAAATGACAAATAGAAAACTGACCTGAAGATGGTTGATTAAGCTGTTTGGTGGGAGGAAACTCGCACTAGATTCTCCATGAGATTCTCGTAAACGGAAAGTCGTTGTACTCTTTCAAATATTAATAACAGGACAAACAAGACATAAAAATTTACAACAATCTTATGATTTACAAATCATAATATTTAGATAAATCTGCATGTAGGGATTTGTACAAAATGATTCAATCAACAAAGAAGAGAAATCTGTAATTCATTAATTGAAACAAATTAATTGCTGTATTTTTTAAATAAGAGAGAGATCAGATATAGATTGCACATTAATCAAGTCACATCAACCTGCAATAGATTACAATAGCTAAAGTAGTCTATAATCGACTGCAAAATGATATGAATAAAACTTGAAACAAAAGTTTGATATATTGAAAGCGAAAGTTGTTACAAGACATCAACTTTCATCTCAGTCTGTATCATAAATCCATAGTCTGGTTCTCCCACAATGAGGATTATAATTCTTACAAAAAATAACAAGTATTTAAAGACCTCCCACAGGGTAAAACATCCCTGTGCTAATTATCAAAACAGTTTACACAAATCTGGGAAAATATCCCAAGTTTCTGACTCAAGCTAACAACCTAAGACAAAACCAAATCCAAAATATCTCCTAAACTGCCACAACATGCCCAATTAATCATTGTAATTCGTATGCACCTGAAAGAGGACAAAAATAGACAAGATTAGAGGATATCTTATTGATAAAATTGATAAAAATCTAATTTTAAAGACCAGCTACAGAATCTTGCGATTCTGTAGCTGGTCTAAATCAATCACAGAATCATTTTAAAACCAATTCAAAACTCAAAGAATTAAATTCAAACTACTAAACAAATATCTAATTGCTATTTGAAAACAAACAAATCATTCAAATAAAAAACTGTTAATACTAATTCGAGAGCAGACAACATTATGATCAATCGAATGATTCAGAGATAGATGTACTCTGTTCAATTTGTTATCACAATTTCGGGTAAACAGAATCGTATTAGATACTTGATAGCAATGCAATCATTTTCATAAACTAATTGAAATCAACACAAACTGTAACCAGCTAACAGATTTTCCATGCAATAGTTTATGTCGCCTTCTCCATTAACAAAATCGTTTTCAAATCCAAAACGAAATCCAGGATCATTTTTCAAATTGATATAGCTCTATTAAACATAAACAAATGATCATGCTAATCGTGGCACACAGTAATCACTTGCAGATCCAATCAAACAAGAACGAATTGAAACGGTTTGAGGCTGACAGAATCGTTATGAATGAACATAGCTCCACGATCTTAGCAAATATATCTTCAGCATAGGTCAAATGTAATCCAAATCCAAACGAGAATATCGATTCAATACAAAACGGAGTCATTCCTGGTAAATCGAAGTCAACGGGGTTGTTTTGAGTTTATTAGATTACATCGTATTTATCAACCCAGTCACTAATAATGATGCATAACACATATAAAGGATCATACCAATTCAAGCCCATGAAATCGTTCCAAAATCAAACCATAAGAACTAAATTGGAGCCGATAGAATCCAACCACAACGAAATCGTACCAAATCTAAACATAGTCGTGCTCTGATTTTAGCACAAAAATCTCCTATACAAATCAGATGGAATCTAAACAAAAACAAACCCCATTGATCACATTAATTTAAACCAACAGAATTTGTCTAAAGCGAACCACACCAAGTCAAAACCAATCAATTGCTTCTACTAAGCTGGGCACGACAAAATCGCATAACCAAATCATAAATACATTTTATTTTAGTAGAAAGAATCTACTGCACAGGATCCACAACATAACCGTTTTTTATAATCAAACTATGAAAGAATCATTTCGAATAATGAACAGAACTAATCGAAACCCAAAAACCAATTCATCATATTAATTCAAGCCACTCATAAAACAAAATTAAAATTGAAATTCATACCTAGACAATCAGAAAACAACTCGGTCATGATAATTTGGAATTGACGAAGGCTGTTGCAGCTTCGACATTCCTGAAAACAATCGAACCAGTGGTTTTTTGCTTCTTGTCATTAGCTTGAAGCTTGTCCCTTTCTTTTGATATCACTGTGACTTGGTCTTCTAAAGATTTGATCTTTGATGCAGCAAGGGGATGTCAGTGTAATAACTCTCTAGCCACACATTGCATTGGATGCATGATGTTTTCTCGGGCTTCGAAATTGTAGGCAAGGGTTTGTTTAAATCATCGAGTGTTTCATTATGTAGCTTGATTCCTAGGTAGTTAGGATTGTTCTTTAGGCATGGGGGTAAATTAGAAACATAGTCATAGGGTTTCTCGGAGCATAGGCCATGGGAATAAGGGTACTCTTCATCCAGGAAACGCTCGATATCGGAGTCCGAGTCCTCGCTCAGAACTATGGGCTTTTGATCAACGTTTGGCTTAGGTTTATTCCGGGCAAGTCTCAATATCAATCGAGCATTCTTTTTACCTTTGTTATCGACAGTAGGATTACCCTTGACCTTCTTACTCATAGGCTTCTTGAAAACCTCAGCCTTGTCTGTTATGATGTCGGGTAGGTTGATATCAGGGCAGACTGAGGGTTTGGGAGGGGGTAGAAGGACATGGAAAGGCACGGGTGGCCCGACACTAGTCTCACTAACCACGGCTTTATCAATTTCGATAGACTCTGGACTAGCAAAGCCATTTCTAGACAAAAATGCTTTCCAATTATCACCATGAAGGTTCAAATGGTGGACGATGATGATTCTAATTAATCCATGGTGAAACAATCTGCTATCAGCCTTTTCACATTTGAACCTCTTAGACATCTTATAGAGACTACGCAAGAAGTAATGCAGCATGTTCAAAGGATAGCCCATGAAATTCATCAACAACCGGAGGTGATATAAAAATACTAAGCCATACTGACCTTCACAGGTCACAAATTGTTTCACAATGACTAAAAGATCATGCCATCTGGGTTTAAGAGTGGAAATAGGCATACCTTTATCACAAGAGACAACCTTCCTTGATACGAATAGCAATGGCCACGGCACCTCATCAACTTTGGATTTTTTAAACCATCGCTAGCCCGTGGCTGCTAGTCCTGTAGTAGAGCTTATGAATTCTTCATTGAGTTCAAGTTGAATGTCACCTACTTTATCCCTACACCCATCAAAGGTGAAGGCGAATTGTTGTGCAACAAAAAGATTGAAACCCTCGAACCTCTGTATAAACGTGAGCCAACCACTATCTTCTAAATATTTACGGGCATCATCGAACAATAATAGAGCTTGACTACTATTTGTCTCTATGCACACCACCGGGGACATAGACAGGAGCACACGATGAGTGAGGTGAACGAGCCAGGGTTTGGTCACAACATACGCAGGGGCAGAACACTCATAGGCTTACCCGAAACTGGCAAAGGTGAATCGGGATAGGGGGGGAAAATTTATGATAGAACGTGCGAAGGTGGTGGAGGTATTTTGGCCGATGCAGAACAATCATTACCCGCAGTACAACCACCGACGCTTATAACTATTCAAATGACTATGCATATGTGTTAAAAACTATTCCATTCAATCAACCAATGAAACCTATGGTAAGTGGATTAAACATTCACGTGGGCAAAGTTTTATCATAGCTTTAAAACCAAACAAATGAATCGAAACCAATACCAAGGGTTTGATTATATAGACTATGTGTTGTATGAAACGATTTATACCAAGGGTTTAACCATAATACCAATGTGTTTTCATGAAACCAATGATCAAAGAACATATAAATCAAATCACCAATGCATCACAAACTCGATCAAAAGAATATCATTACAGTCTTGTAAAATGAAGTCATATTAACAAATAAAAATGCCAAATGAATAAAGATCTTGGAGTCTCGTCAACTGTATAACGATAAGTAAATTGGAAACGCAATGGGCATATCGACAAGAATGATTACAACAATTCAGTGATGATTTTAATGTGACTTCGAAAACCAATTTTTCATGCTTGCAGTCATGAAAACAAGAACAAAGGTAAGTGTGCAGATAGCGCAAAAATAATAGTGTTGTTTTAATCAAGAATTGCGACGAAAATCAAGGTTTGCAAAACACTGGTGTAGGCAGCTTACAAGGACAGTATAAAAATGTGAATTGGTTTCCAACAAAACATGAGAGATGTTATTGAAGATCCACCCATTCTTATGAAAAAACTCCTCCAGTTTCTAAAAATACTCTTCTAGATGATCAGAATATGTCTCCCAAGAAGGTGACTAAAACAGGAAAATCCAAATTTCCAAATCTAGTCATATTCCTACATTTTAGGATTTGATCTCTAGAATATTTATGTTGATCAAATGAAGTTCCACCTACACTCATGGATGAGATTTGATAATATATATGATTATTCATCATCATATTCTCCTTAATAAACTCAACCAAGTCGAATTTGACCTTTTGACCAAAATAATACATTTTGGAAAATTTCTGAAAATTATGCCTCATCTTGTAGGGAACTTTTGACTGCCTTACCAAGCTCTAAATGAATATATGAAAGTACCATTGGAAATATTAGGATGTCTAGTTGTCAATAAACTATTTGAGCGTGTAAAACAGACTCTCCACGACTCAGAAAAATGATTTTTCCCAAGGCAGTTTATCAACTGAAAAACCTACACTTTCACCAGCTCACTACACTGTGAAAATAGTCATTTAGCTGGTGAAAAGGGAGACTTTCACTGGCTTACTACACTGTGAAAAATTCATTTAGCTAGTGAAAGCTAAAATGTTCTTCTTAGTATATTTTGAGATGCCACATCATTTTTTCATTGGGTAATAAGATTTAAAGCCAATCTTATATACTTTAAAACTTAAAGATTTATAAATAAATTTTTACCTTATTATCATCTTTTGATATGATATCAAAACAAATTTCAGAATGAATTATTTGATCGCTAACACCTTCCATTCCTCGTCCTTCATGGCCGTCATATTCTTTTCTATTCAATCAAATGGTAGGAATAGATCCTTCTGATATAAATAATCTTCCATCTGCATCTTCCATAACTGGTAATTTTGGCCGTTAAATTTATCGACCCTAAAATTTCCATCTTCCGCCATTTCTCCGACTCAAACCAAAAACCTTGTTTTTCTACGATTTACCTTTCTCTATCATACCATTTGTTAGAAAAACAAGATCGCAGTGCAATAAAATAAAACAAATGTGGAAATAAAACACAGAAGATACACAATATAATAGAGACAAAGATATACATGGTTCACCCAGTGTGGGCTACGTCCACTAGGGAAATTTCTAAGTCCTTCCTTTACTATTAACCAACAAATGAAGGGATACAACCTATAGAAAACCCGTTGTAACTTTCTCTCCTTTCTCTCACAGTCTCCTCACTCAGAATACAATATTCGCAAGGATATCTACAATATGTTTTCCTCATAAAAGAGGGTTTCCTTTAGGGAAAAAAAACCCTAACATAACTTATACCAGCATATCTATGACCTTATTTTTGTAACCTAGGTATGCACCCCTACCTCTCCTCTCTTTGTTCCATATGCCTTCATCAATTTTTCCTCTTCTGGTTGGTTAAGTCAGTTTCCCATTATTGAGTGACTTGGTTCTTATTCATTTGAGTCTTTGCACATTTTTGTTTTTGTTTTTCTAGAAGGATAAAATACATGTCGTGATTTGGTTCAAATTACTTGTCATCTTGTTTTTCCATTAATTGAGATTACAACAGGTCGATCAAGTATGTTGTAACCTAGAGAAAAACCATGAGTAAAAACACAACATTCTTCAATTCCATTTCGGGCTTGGAATACAAGCAAACAATCATATTCGATTTTTCAATGGCGGAAATACCAGGAGCAGTTCAAATCAACGACTCTCATGCATTCATAATGTCAAAGTTGTGCGAGGTTTAATGACCAGATGGAAGTCCCAGAGTTGTAGATCAAGTGTCGCATGTCCCTCCATATCGGACGACCATCATTTACTTTGGGACTTCAGGACTTTCATCTTCGGGACTTTCAACTTCCTTACTCTCGGTTTTATTTGAAGTACTTTGTCCCAGAGTACGTGGATCTCTATCTCATATCCCTCCAGATCGGACGGCCATCATTTACTTCGAGACTTTGGAACTTTTTTCTTCGGTGGTTTCAGCTTCTCCACTCTTGATTTCCTCTAGAGTACTTTCTCCCGGAGTGCGTGGATCTCTGTCATACGTCCCTCTAGATCGACGAGCATCATTTACTTCGAGACTTCAGGAATTTTTTCTTCAGGAGTTTCATCTCCCCCACTCTCGATTTCCTTCGAAGTACTTTCTCCCAGAGTGCATGGATCTTTTTTGCCTATCCCTCCAGATTGACAGTTGTGTTTCATTTCCAAACCATTCATTTCAAGTCACCATATCACCCAGATCACATATTGAAATCAGATTGATGACCACACTTCATTATGGGAACGTAAACTGCTCAAACGCTAATTTTCCAAAGAAATACTGCAATTGTAACCATGGTATTGTTGGAAGGGTACGTGGAAGCTTGTGGGGGATTGCGGGCCCAAATTCGGTGTGGAACCAAACCACCTTCGAAAAATTCTACAATCACATGCTTAAATGACATCAGGTCATTGTGTCACCTCCACGTCACCTCCACTCACCTCCACTTCATCTACATCCATGTCATCCACGTCCACGAATCTTGTCCTCCTATTGGACACTCACCTCCACGTCTTCTTGTTCACGACCAGGTCATCATAGTGAAAGCGAGGAGAAGGGTCAGTTACAGTAGAGACAGAGTAATATTAATATTCTTAAATCTCATACATATACATAGAGTTAAGTCTCGGTCACAGGTTGACACATATTGGTTTGTGGAACACTTCAACAGACTACCTCTTCCTCAAGCAGAGATCTTCTCATGCAGTCAGTTGTCTCCAATGGCCTCCAACAACTCATAGGCATACCATTACTAAACACAGAGCTCTATTATGTCACTCTGAGGTCTATTTTCTTCCAATTTAGTTCCTCCAGTGCATGCATCAGTTCTGTCTCAGAGACGGTAGTATTTTTTTAATTGATTAATTCCATCATTTTCTTATATTAGATACAAGAGTGGTCTTTTGCATGTGATAATAACCACTCTTTTTTATTAAGTCCAGTGTCTTAGTGAAGTTAATAATTTGTTCTATAGTAAATCACCTAAAATTAGGTCTCAGTCCCCTAAGGACGAGAACCTCTACAATTATGTTAAATAGGGTGTATTTGAATGTTTTGAGGGTAGGATTTTTAGGAAAGGATAGAACTACATCAAACTGGTTGGATACATTCTATGCATGGATTAAATCTCTCTACCTGGTGAACATACTCTTTATGACAATGTTTCATTCAAATCTTCATGTGTTTTTGTTCTTATCTTGAATACAGTTTTTTATTTGTGCAACGTACATTTCATTTCCTTTAAGGTATTGTATAACTTATTTTTACTGATATGCAACCTGTCAAACAACTAATGCTTTGGTGAAGGTTCGTTTTAATTGCAACCTATGGGAGTAATTGTGTTTTTGATACATGTTTAATTTATTGAAATGATATTTTAAGTATTGAACTTCTTGCAACATATTATTCATCGAGTAGTCTGTTGTTTCCCTTTGTTTTCTATTTCACTGGTCTGTTATTAGTGTGCCACCAGCCAAGGAGGACCCTCATCCATATCATTTTTCCAACCATACCTTGATTTTGTCTTGGTAGAATAACCCTCTGACCAACCAACAAAAAATTAAAAGAAACAATCATTCTAAATTGATAGGTGGCCTAACTTTTCCCTTTAGCAGCCAGGTGCAGACCTTAGGACCAACATCTTTTGGCATCGTTGTCAGGGAATGGAGTAACGAATTATATTTCCCTGGGAGAATGACAATTCATCAACTCTGACCTTTGAGGGTGAACAAATATCAGACACAGATAGAGTGCCATCTTTCAGCTGGCGGCTTCACTGAGTAAAATTTAAACAAGAAATACTGGCACCCAGAAAGGGATTCAACAGACCCAAATCCGAAAACAGAAAATCCAAGAAGGCTCATTCTAACCCTGAGAATAACACAGTAGTCTCTGAGCCAAAAAGGAAACTAATAAAATCCAATGTAGCTCAGTGATATACTTCCCCTCTCAAGGGTAAAGCTCCACATAAAGAGCCTGCATCTAATCACAATCACAAGTAGCTTGAATTTGATAGCCCTGAGAATCATAATTCCAAATGGGCTCAAACATATTCAACTCTTGACTCCACTTCAGTATCCAGTCGAATCCAACCCTGTTTCTCCCACAAATTTGCAGATTCCTGTTATTCAAGCCATGGTCGTTAACAAGATGGATTCCATAATTGTTTCCAGATATGCACCCCTATTTCATCCTGTAGCCTTGCATGCCTTCCCAACCACAGATTACATTAAATATTTAACAATATATAATCGGGAAGGTGAGGTAACTGTTGAGGAACATCTGGGAGTGTTTTATAGATTTGCAAAAAACTTTAACATTGATTATGCAAATGTGCGGATGAGGTTGTTTGTACAGATTCTAGATGGGGAAGTAAGAAAATGGTTCATAGGTCTTCCTCCAGCCTCCATTGCAGATATTGAAGCATTGTATGAAAATTTCATAAATCAATGGGGAGATAGGAGAGATTAACTATACTACATTACTAAGTTTGGGGCCCTAAAGAGAAATAATGGTGAATCTATTTAAAATTTCACCAAGAGATTCAATAAGATGTATGGTATAATCCCAGATGAGATCAAACCAACTGAAGCATCTTCCAATATCACCTATGTCAATTCATTCGATGCATATTTCTCCCTCCTCATGACAGAGAGAAGATCAACCACACTATTTTCCATGTTGGAAGAAAGCATTGAGGTTGGATCTAATATTTTGGCATTGGATAGATTAAAGATCAGATCTGATAAATATAAGAAAAGAAAAAAAGAGGATTCCTCTACCTCCTCTAAATCATCCACATCTGATCCAAAACCTGATGAAATGACCAAAAATTTGAAGGACCTGACTTTTGAAATAGCTAAGTTGAAGTGGGAATCTAAATAGCCAAATAAAATTTTTCAAGGGGATGGCAATAGAAATCAAAGTCAGTTCAGAAGGCCTAATGATTCCCCTCCAATAATACAAAGAGAAAGGAGAAATGTTGATGATCAAAGGGTAGTTCCCCCTTTCCAAAACAATCAGATTGAGGAGATAGATGCAAAAAGTGATGTTGTGGATGGTATTGTTGTACTTTTAATTGGAACAATTATTATACCAGTCACTTAACGTAGAAAGAATATGAGGTAGCACAACTATCAAGCCAGTTTGATAATCAGATAGGGGAAGAGGGATTTATTCAAGTCCAACGCCAAAAGAAATGTTATTTGAGGACAAGAGCAGGGGATCCCAAAGACAGTACCTCTAATCAAAACAAACAAGTTGAATCTCTTACCAAGCCAAATCCAAGTAAAGGTATGTCATCTAAAACCCAACAAATTTCCCCATCTAAACCTGCAGTCTCATAAATAAAGGAAGTTTATAGGAAACCAACCTCTTTCAGCCTAGAACATAAGCTAAGGAAAATTAAGATCCCTGTTCCTTTGACAGAATTGATGAAGAATGAACCTTTCAAAAAGTCCATCATGAAAGTTCTGCAGGCAACTTCTCCTAGTTTGTCTTCTGATGTAATAAGTCTGCAGGATGAAAACCTAGCCATTACTATGGGTCCACACATTGTGTATGACTCTGATGCTTCTCCTCCATTCTATATATCTTTGAGTGTCCATGATAAGATACTGCATAACTATCTTATAGAATATGGAGCCTCACACAATTTTATGCCCAAAGTTGTTATGGAAGAACTAGGTCTGGAGATCACCAAACCTTACCAAGACATGTACTCCTTTGATTATAAGAAAGTAATATGTATGGGACTGATAAAGGATATGGTGGTTTATTCTCCACAGTTACCCATGAAGAATGTAGTGATGGACATTGTGGTGGCCGACATTCCCCCAAATTTTGGTATTCTCTTATCCAGAACTTGGGATAAGAAGGTTGGATGATAAGAACCAAACATCAATATAGCATAGAAAAACATCAAGAAAAGTACTCAACACCTTGAAAAAGAGATAATTTCAGATAATAATCATCTTCGAGGGGGAAACCTCCTTTTACCCCACTTAAATGTTCAAGTACAAGATGATTCAAAATGAAAATGTCTCCTTGGTATATATAGGAGACTAGGAGGTATAATTACAA
>ML799370.1:131368-157190 GCA_009831015.1 Picea engelmannii | reverse complement strand
AGATGATTCAAAATGAAAATGTCTCCTTGGTATATATAGGAGACTAGGAGGTATAATTACAAATAATGGCCTAAAGCCAACATAATTAAAATAACATTACTAATCTAAATTACAACTAATGGCCTAAAGTTGACATAAATAAAATAGCATTACTAATCTAATATGCCCCAATTAAGGGGTAATGAGCCAATATTAGGGCTTAACAATAAAGAAAAAGAAACATTCACTACACCATGGGGGACATTCATGTATGAAAATATGCCCTTTGGGCTAATGAACTTAGGGGCCACTTTTCAAAGGGCCATGGACATTGCTTTCGTGGGGGGAAAAGACAAATTTATGGTTATATACTTGGATGACATCACCATTTTCTCCAAGTCTGATGAGGAACATTTGTAGAATTTGGAGCAGGTTTTCAAGAAATGCAGGAGATATGGAATATCTCTCAATCCTAGGAAGTCTCACTTTTCCATGCCAGAAGGGAATCTCTTGGGCCACATCATATCAAAAGAAGGAATAAAAATCGATCCAAAGAGGGTTTGTTCCATTCAAGAGATTGAGATCCCCAGAAATAAAAATGTTGTCCTCAAACATTTTGTGCCAAATTTTGCTGAAATTATGACGCCTATTACTAACATGTTGAAGAAATATGTTGTGATAAAATGGTCCTTGGAGGAAAAATCATATTTCCAAACAATCAAGAAAGCTTTAGTCGAAGCCCTTGTATTGGCTATCCCTGAATACACCAAATATTTCTTCGTCTTCTCCTTTGCTTCAGAGGAAACCATCATTGTTGTACTGCTGTAGAAAAATTAAGAAGGGCATGAGAAGCCAATAGAATTTTTCAGCAGAGCCCTCTGAGACGTTGAGATGAAGTATGATATATTAGAGAAGTAGGATTATGCACTGGTCAAATCACTCAAAGACTTAAGGGTTTATGTGCTACAGTCTAGCATAACAACCTTTGTTCCTAGAAGTAGTGTCAAAAGGATTATGGTTCAACCATACAGTGAGGGAAAAAGAGGAAAATGGATTGTCAAACTATTGGAGTATGACCTACACATAAATCCCACTAAGTTGATCAAGGGGAAAGTACTAGACAAATTTTTATTAAGATCAAACTGTAAGGTGCTAGAATTACATAAAATCTTCACCCAATCAGATGCACCCATCATGCAGCCTCGACAAGACAACTTACAGGTATTTTAAAACTACTCCTCTTCATCTTGGTATAAAAACATCATCTATTTTCTACAACATTTTGAATTTCCACGAGATGTGAAGAAGACAAACGCAAGGTCTCTCAAGTTGAAAGTTATCAAATTCTGCATTTCAGACAAGAGCTTGTATTGGAGAGATCCTGTTGGAATCCTGTTAAAATGCCTTGATGAAAATGAATCCAAACAGGTTGTTGGAAGACTTTTAAATTCTAAGGTTGGAGCTTTACTCTGTCCTTTTATAATAAATCAGAATTTAGTCTTAAGGTGCGCACGATGTCCATTGATCAAATGACCCCTTTTTTCCCCAATTTTTTGGAGCCGCCTGATTGTTAAAAAGTCAATCCATTAGAGACTACTTCAAAGTTTTGTGCTTCAGATTTTCACGCTTCGGGAATTTCTCCATGTCGGAAATTCAAATTCCCAATACCCAAAAAGTGTTCAAAAGATCCTAGTCACTGTACACATATACCTTCCTAAATTATTGACACATCACTACGGGTAATGGCCTATCGGAAATTTAATAAAGTTAATTTGTGAATACCCGAAATAGTAAAGGCCCGGAATCTAAACCCTAATTAATTAATTTAACCTCGATTAAAAGTTAATTAATAAATTCGCACATTTAGAGTTCAAGCATTCACCATTCATCACACTCTAAATTCCTGAAGTCCGAACTTCCGAAATACCTTAAACACCAAGTAGGATTAATTTAAATTAAAAATAATTGGTGAATGATTAATCACTTCGCGGTTTCAGATTTTGAGGATTCTATCTTGAGCTATTGTAAAAATTATAAAGTCCGAAAACCCGAAAACACTTAATGATAACACAATTAATTAATGGGTTAAACAAGATTATCTCGCAAGTAATTTTTCGCTAAATCACAATTCGGGAAATTTCAAATCTTATTCAAGTTCCCGATAACGAACCACCAATATTAATGGCATTAATCATGGCTCCATGAAAATAATTTCAAATAAGATCGTAGATCACTGCCTAGATATTTTCATTAAGGTAAATGAATGCATCGTAAGTAAAGGTATTATTGAATCAATACACTTAAGGTAAATACGCATGTTGCATTTTGAATTCTATTTTCATTCTCGCAAAACAACAAGTTTTAGCAAACTAAGAAGTTTATGAGTTTCCTTGTAACAGGTAACACAGTTCTGAACTCACTAATATCATGGCGGGGCAAAAAATGGCTAAAGAAGTTGGTGAGAGCATAAACCCGAACAAAGATGTTCTCTCAGATACTTCACCGAGAGCTATAGATACCGTGAAAACTTGGACACATGTGTTTGATATCCTACAACACGAGTTGATAAAATGCCTAGAGAATGTAGGCGATGAGGTGACCGAAACCCATGCGACAAAGTTCAGGGATATATCTCAATCAAAGCTACACAAAATAGTCGCGCAGCTAAGGCTCATGCCATATAATGACATGATAGGTTGGGCCCTGGATAAATTGGACATTTCAACCAGGAGCATCTGTAATTCACAGAAAGTGGCGGTCGGGTCCTTTCAACGAGAGCATATATAGGTAATGTATTAATTATCCCCAATTTTCAAATGCAATTACAATGTCGATTTCCTAATGGATTTCAACAAAGAAGAGTGCACACAATATGGAAAAGACTACCCTGACTTAATCAAGGACTGGTGGGGACACCCTGAGAAATTCAGAGAAGACACCCATGGCATATATTCCACAACATCATTAGACACCCATATGATTTATGTGGCTATGATGTTGTGTATACTTTTCAGGAGGAAGAACTCTGCTCATTTCTTATTGGCATGGGTACCAATCATGCATGAAGTGGCAGAAGATTTCTCTTTCAACTGAGCCAAGATGTTATCGGAAAATATGGAAAAGGAAATCATAGAGTATCATTTGATGAAGGCCAAAGGGAAACCTGCCCCTTTCTACATGTCAGCATACATTATGGATGCCATTTGTTTTATGATGCCTTTTCCTCTAATGGGATGGACCTGGACCCTGACCAGCGTCGAGCCCATCCATTTATATCATTCCAAGCTCCAGGAGGATAAAGCTCGAGATTTATTTTATGAAATATTTCATTACGTGGTGGTGTCGATGCATATCTCCCTCTAAGGTAGTCCGCCTCCTAGGATTTCAGACAAGATCATGGCCAACCTAGGAAAAATAGAAGAATGGTATATTGAGGAACACTTTTCCTACATCGAGGTTTTTGGGTGTTCAGTTCCCTCACATGCTTTACCAAATTTTTTACCAGATCGATTGGTGTGTCGAGAGGTAGCGTATCAAACTATGACAGGGGGCATCAGTAAATAATTAAAAGAGGCCCAGAAAAAAGTATTCCCAACCTTCCCTCTTCAGGTTGGTATGTTCTCATTGTTATATTTTGACCACTCGAAAGTAGAGGCCGCAACCCAAGAAGACGTCAAGTTGGTTAATATTGAGTTCAAGAGGCATGATCCCCAGAAGATCATGGTAACCCACCTATCCCAATACAATCTAAAGAAATATGTACATGAATGTTCCCCACAATATGAAATATTCTAGGGGGTCAGGTCATACCAGGAAGTGTTGAGAAGAGTCTGAACTCTGGCTCCAGATCAATTAGCCAGTTTCTACAATTTCCAAAGGCACATAAGGAATAGTTTTCCTAAGGTCTTACAGGGAGAACCTTATACACCTCCATATACACAGGAAGCTACAACTCAGGTTTTAGAGGCAGCAAGTTCTAGTGAACATAATACTCAGGAGGACCTGAAGAAAATTGAGGTTTTGACACAGAAGATGGATACTAAATTATCAAATCCACCAGGTAATCAAGAAAAAGAACAAATTGAATTTTTGATAAAAAAAGGGACAGCATACATCATCGTCCACACCAAATAAACTGGCTACCAACATAATAGGGAAACAACCATCCACCGAGATAGGTAGTCCCATTATGTCATTAACACATTTATAGTTAAGTCAAGGAAATCCAAATGTCGAAGTCATATTTATAGAAGACCTTACTCCAATTTCAGTTGAAGAAATGCCTCCTTCCGACTTCTTTTTCAGTAAGAAGAGGAGGGATATAGTTAAAAGAGAAACGTATCAAAAGGATGGTGCAACAATAAAAAGGAAAAAGATGTTGTATGACAGATAGGGCCTAGATGATACATATTTCTCTAGGGAGATGACATTCTCGTTGGGTGCCTTTACCACGTCAAATTAGTATTCGGTAGAAAATCTAGTGGAGCAATTAAAACAGAGAAATTTGTTGGTAAGACAGTTGCAATACTAGATGATAACCATGGAAAACGATGTGAGAAATCATATGAATTTATATTTTGAATAGGTTAGCGTTGGTGATAGACAACAAATTCAACAGCTCAAAACCAACCTTGATGAGCTATATCGGAATTCACAGGCCAATAGAGCATTAGCCACTCAACAGGAAGGATTGATCAATAATTTATAGGCCAAGATAGACTTGGTTGAAGGTACAACTGTGGAGATGGCATCTTTCGAAGATAAGGCACTAGAAGTAAATGAAAAGATGGAATCAACCCATCTATATCTTTTCATGAAAGTAGAGTTCGTTCAAAATTTTTATTAGGTGGTAGACCTTTCTCTGAATAACATTTACATTAAGGAGAGAGAATCCATTGCAGCTCAGGTTACGTTTTAGGAGGATATTTTAATGTAAGAAAAATATGATCTAGTAGAGGTTCCTTTATTGTCTCTTTCTAACCAAAATAGAGGTGACATAATCTTTAAGGCCTCGAAAAAAATTTTGGCCAAAAGAAAAAGATTGGCCAGAGAGGTGAATAAGGCTTTTGAAGAAGAATTGTATTCACTAGATAAAGGTTTGTGTGATGTTGAAGGTGATAGTATCCTCGAGGCCCTGGGCCAGATTGACATAGAAAATAATCGACATAATTCTAAGACAAAAAAAGAAAAATCCCAAACCACCATCCAGCAAATGAAACAAATCAACCTTATCTAGATAAACAAATGGATAGTAGATCCCAGTTTACAGCTACAGGCTACATCTTTGGGAGCGAGGAAAATACAGAATAGGCTACCTCATATAGAAAAGAAGCTATACATTTTTGAAGCAAATGAAGCAACAAAACCTTTTGGGTTGGTAGTATAGTTAGTAAGCATATGCATCCATTGTGTCGAACACGAGAAAGATAGCACATCTGGAAAAAAATGAGACAACTTGTACATACTATTCACATGGGTCATGATCAGATGCCAGTTTTTTACAAGCTGGAGGATATGAATAAGAAACATCTCTACCTGCAAACGAAGAGACCGAGGAAATGCTTATAGAAATATTCAACTTTTTCATATTGTAATATTCACTATTAATAAACTATGAGAATTCCAACCGTTAGGTTGAGACCATTTTGTATAAATACATAGATTAAAGACTTATTTCAGGCTGCTTCTTTCCGATTGTAATACAGAAAACTCTCCTTATAGAGTATTAATACAATTTCAAATAGAGATTCCAAGTTTTTTTCAAATCTGGGTTATGTGTCTCCTTGTCTTCCATTTCTCATTTTCTTTATGTATTCTTGAATAAATGTTTGATTCCAATTTAGTACAACAACTACTGCAATATTATTGCATCATTAATTTATTGAGTAGGTAGATTTTTCCTCTGTAATTACTGTGAGTAATACAAGACCTGCTTGCTATGTGGATTACTGTATTTTTATGCTTTATTCAAGGTTATACTAATCTATTTTTTTCTACTGCAAAAAGGTGGGACTCTTCTATAATTGATGCTTTTCTTTGTTTCACAGTTTTGTAATTTTCCTTCACTTCATTCATTATTTCGATTTTGACTCAGATATGAAATACGACCTCTATGCTACTACACGGTTAATTTCATTAAGGAAAATTTCTCATATAATTGAGGTAGGAAAAGAATTTTAAAACACACTCTTAAAAAACTTCCCTGATGCCTGACATTATCCTTTGAGCCTTAAGTTTAATCTCGGGAACAAAATATTTTCGGTGTCGTTGCCAGGGATGAAGAAACAAAGTTATTTTTCCCTGGGAAAATGACAAGGTAACATTATATATTTGATAGTGAACAAATATTGAATATTGTATTAAGGCTATTTTTTTCTTTCACTTGGCGACTCCACCACTAATAAACTGGCATTTTGTTGAAGGAATACCAGGAAGAACACAAACGATCAACAAACCACCCCTGTATCTGATCCTCAAAGGTTTTTAAAACCAAAGGGATACCTCTAGTCGAATATCACGCCGGTAGGTAAGAATTACCAACCAAAAGTTGCATAAATCAATACCAAGGTTCCGAGTGAAGAATCAACTCCCGAGAATAATTTTAAACAAACACCCTCCGCTGAGGAATTTGTACCCAAAATAAAGATTGAGGTCGAATATTCTAGTAGTCCTAGTTGTATTAACAAATAAATCTTTCTTATACCCGCTATTGTTAATTATGTTTCTACTCTATCCTCTCCATAAGTAAAGGTCTCGGTGCTTTGAAATCCTTAATAGCATACTCTATACCCTAATTCAGCTCATGTCGACTCCCCTATTTACACTTCTTGTAAGTCTGAAGAAGCTAGCCCACACTTCCCTTTCCCTCCCCTTCTAGACTTTTGTTCGCCTAATGATCATTTTCCATATTTCCCTTCCCCACATCTTGAGGAAGTCCAAAGGTCACCACTTCATTCCCTGGAAGTTTTCCAAAACCCTCTTTTTGACTCCCGAAGTTCATCCTCCAGACTTTCAATGGTTTTTGTTGGAGGTGGCCAAGGTGGTGCTACTGGAGGAGGTGGCACTGGAGGTGGGGGTGTTCAAGGAACATCTCCACCCCTAGGATTTTTGCTAAAGTAGCTGCCAAATACGCTCCTTTAGTCCATCCTCCCATCCTTCATGACCTACCTGAAAATTACATGAAGAATTTACCAAAGTTTACAGGGGAAGGAGATTTAATGGCCATAGAGCACATAACTTTTTTCGATCAATTAGATGATATCCTCGATATTGAACATGAAGACATATACTCAAGTCTCTTAGTGAAAAATTTTGAGGGGCAAGTAAGAATATGGTTTCGAGGAATCCCGGTAGGATCCCTAGGGTCTTATGATGAGTTTGAAAATGCTTTTTTAAAACAGTGGGGAGAAAATAAAGACCACTTGTACTATCTGAAGGAATTTTGGGCTCTAAGGAAAAGGAATTCCAATTTGGTCCTAGAATTCACCCAGAGGTTTAAAAAACTCTATCATAAGATCCCAACAGAAGTTAAACCCTCTCAACCTGCAGCTAAAGTGACTTTCGTAGGGGATTTTGAGCCTGACTTTTCCCTACTTTTAAGGGAAAGAAGATCTGCTACCCTCACAGGAATGCAATATGACACCATATAAATCGATTAAAAAATGATGGCATCGAGAAAACTAAAATCCAAGGTTGAGATAGGAACCATGGAACCTAGTCGCTTTAGAGAACAAGCAGGATCCTCTGGATCCGAAAAATCTGTGAAAGAAAAAATGGACGACATGGATAAGATAATTAAAGATTTGTCAAAAAAAATCTCTAGAATGGAACCAGACCAAGACAAACCTGATCTATTTGATAGAAAATATTTCAGGAGAAATCTGAATTCTCAGACCCAGCAGAAACAAATAAAAAATGAAGATCAAAATATTCAGGCTTTGTTTAAGTCGAATTTTTTTATAGGATATGATATACACGATTACGAAGGGTTAGAAGAAGATGCAAACAAACTAGGTAATGAAGACCAGGAGCCACACCTAACTAGACAAGACTATGAAAAATCTCTAAAACAATAACCTTTGATTAGTAATGAGGAAAGTATAAACAACCTGGGAGAGTCTGCATATCAAGGAATCGTCGACTCCATAATGGCCTAGCTTCAACAAAAGTATAATTTAAGGCCCATAGAAACAAGTACTACAAGCGCTCCACCAAAAAAATCCTATTAAGAAACAAAGTGAACGAGGCAGTTGTAAATAAACAAACAATTGAAAAACAAGATTCCCATGCCAAAACAGTTGAAAAACAAGTTGCCCAAACTAAAAGAGTTGAAACCAAGGCAACACAAACTAAGAAAGAAAAAAATATAGAAACACAAACTTCAACTAGGGAATGCGAAAAAACAACTGGAGGTTTTAGTTTAGGAAGAGAAATAAATAAAATTAAAATCCCCATGCCCCTATTTGAGCTTGCTAAGAATCTGATTTATAAAAAACAGATCGCTAAAATGATTAATTTCTCAGATGCGGAATGTTATGCAGATGTAATAAATTTACAAGATGAAAATCCTACTATTATGTTTGTTCCGCACTTTGAAAAGTCTAAGGATCGTGTAGCTCCTTCCTATATTACATTAACTCTACATGATCATTTACTTCATCATTGCATGTTAGATTTTGGGGTTTCACACAACTTAATGCCTAAAGTTATCATAGAGAAGTTGGGCCTTAAAGTCACAAGACCTTATCATGATTTATATTCTTTTGATTCTAGAAAGTTGAAGTGTCTAGGCATGATCAAGGATATAGTAGTGAATCTTGCATAGGTTCTTATGAAGAGAATCCTTATGGATGTAGTTTTTGCTAATGTCCATGCCAAGTATGTCATGCTTTTATCCATGTCCTAGGGCGCAAAACTCAGAGGATCACTTCAACTGGACATGACATACGCGACTATCCCGATTTTTGGTGGACAATTTACTCGATTGTACAGAGAGACTAGATTGGCATATACTGTAAGTGATCCTCAAAACCCCAAAAATTATCCATTCTATGTCGCTAATCAAGATCTAGGAAATTGTATTTTATCATTATACGATGATTTTGATGATTGTATAGAAGAAGAATATAAAAAATTAGAAAAAACATAACAAAATGTAAATACTAGAGGAGTTTGGAAAAAAACAATTGATGGCGCTTCATCCTGTGAAGGGGCAGGGGCAGGAGTGTTATTTATTTCACCTAGAGAATAATATGTCATTCCCTTTTCATACATACTGCAATGGGAAATCTATTATACAAATAATGTGTGTGAATATGAGGCTCTGGTTTTAGGATTAGAGGCTACTAGGAAACTAAAAATTGAAAATATAATAGTTTATGGTGATGCATAACTTATTATAAAACAAATAAAGAAACATTACTAGGCCAAGCATATGAGACTAAGTTCATACAGAAATTGTGCCTGAGATCTGATCGAGAATTTTTTCTCGTCATTTAACATTCATCACATCCTAAGAATAGAAAATCAACAGGCAGATTCCTTGGCCAAAGCAGTTACAAAGTTTTTTCCTCCTACTATCCTAAAGCTAAAGTGTCATATAAAAATGAGACACAAAACTTCAATCCCAAATAATGTACAAAATTGGTCGGTCTTTGAATATGATGAGAAGATTAATCAATTTCTAGAAATGGTTGATGAATTCTCTGAGACTCATATAGACCAAGAAAACCAGAACGATCCTATCTCGATCATGCAAGAAGATGAAGATCTTGAAAATTTCCAAGATAAGATGGAAAATCATTGGATGTTGGTACTTAAGAATAATCATATACCCAAAGGTCTGATACCATTATAAAAATTGTTTGACAAAGACAACATACCCTTGAAATATACCCTACGACCTCAGCCTGAGGAAGTTGAAGACTGTGACATAGGGACTAAAGAAGAACCTAATATAGTCAAGTTATCTAAATACCTTCCATCTCAGGTAAAGATTAAATATGTCGAATTGCCTAAAAAATATAAAGACGTCATTGCTTGGTCATATGATGATTTAAATACTTATGATACCTCTTTGATTGAACATAAGATTATTTTGAATCATGGTGTCAAACCTTTTAGACAAAATATGAGATAGATAAACCATATCCTCTTACCTGTAATAGAAAGAGAGGTAAAGAAACTTCTTGACGCAAAGATTATTGTTCCGCTTAGATATTATGAATGGGTAGAAAATCTGGTACCCGTCACGAAGAAAAGTGGAGAAATTAGGCTTTGTGTGGACTTCATTAATTTAAATCGGTCATTACTGAAGGATAACTACCAACTGTAAAAAATGGATCATGTCCTGGAAAAAGTAGTGGGAGCTAACAAAATGTCAATGATCAATGGCTTCTTAGGTTATAACCATATTGTTGTCCACGAAGATGATAAAGAAAAAATTGTATTCACTACTTCGTGGGGAACTTTCATGTATGATAAAATGTCGTTTGGATTGATGAACACAGGGGCCACTTTCCAAAGAGCAATGAATATAGATTTCATCAGTGAGAGGGATAATTATTTTGTTATTTACTTAGATGATCTAACGGTCCTCTTGAAATCTGATGCAGAACATCTAGTTCATCTCAAACAAACCTTTGAGAAATGTAGAAAGTTTGGTTTGTCTCTTAACCCTAAAAAGTCTCATTTTTCTATGCAAGGAAAACTTCTGGTCCATATAGTTTCGAAAGATGGAATTAAAGTCGATCCCAAGTGAATCGAGGCTATTGACACAATAAACATTCTTAGAAATAATAAATAAATCCAATCATTTTTAGGTAAAATAATTTTTTTGAGAAGGTTTATCCCTAACTTTGTTGAAATTGTCAAATTAATTACAGATATGTTGAAGAAAGACAGTGAAATCAAATGGATGACCGAAGCTAAAGCATTGTTCGAGTGAGTTAAAAAATCTATAAGCGAAGCTCTAGTATTGGCTAGTCCTGACTATACTAAAGAATTCATGATCTTCTCTTTCGCATATGAGCATATTATCGCATTTGTACTCCTACAAAAGAACAAAGAAGGTTTCGAGCAGTCGATAGCCTTTTTCAGTAAAAGTATCAGAAATGAAGAAACCAAATACTACATATTGTAAAAACAAGCCTATGGGATGGTGAAATCTCTCAAATCTTTTAGAACATATGTACTACACTCTAGGATAATCTCCTATGTGCCAAAAAGATCTATCAAAGATATATTCGTACAACCAGATAGTGACGGTAGGAGAGGTCAATGGTTAGCCAAAATTCAGGAGTTCGATCTAGATATTAAACCGACCAAGCTGGTTAAAGGTCAGGGCCTGGAAAAATTATTAGCAGAGTCAAATTTCAGATCCCTGGGGATAAACCACCTAGAATCACATGGACCTTTTCCAGACATGGGAGAGCTTGATGATCAAACCCACGTAGTTCATATCGAGGATAATTTTTCTTCCTCTGAATGGTACCAAAATATCATTGAATATCTCCACACTCTTCAGTGACCGAGCGATATGACTCCATCAAAAGAAAGAACGTTAAAACTACATGCAGTTAAGTATTTATTATTGCAGGACAATTTTACGGGAAAGACCCCCTAGGCTTCTTGTTATGTTGCCTAACCAAACCTGAAACAAAAGATTTCATAAATTAATTTCACAAGGGAGTGTATTAAGGACATCATGCCTGGAGGGCCACAACCTACAAGATTCTAAGAGTCGGATATTATGGGCCAAAACTATTTACTGATGTGAATGCCAAGGTTAGAGCATGCAAACCTTGCCAATTGTTCTCTAGAAATAAAAATCTCCCTACAATACCTTTGGTCCTAGTCAAAGCAGAAGATCCTTTCCAACAATGGGGCATATACTTCATCAGATAAATCCACCCACAATCAAGCGCCCAACACAAATGGATTCTGACTGCTACCGACTATTTCACGAAATGGGTGGAATCCATTCTAACTCGGAATGCCATAGATTTGATAGTTATAAACGTTTTGGAGGAGAACATCCTATCATGTTTTAGATGTCCTCGGAAAATAGTTACAAATAATGCTCAAGCTTTCAAATATATGGCAATGATAAGCTTTTGTCAAAAATACAACATTGTGTTGGGACATTCTAGATCCTATTATCCTTAAAAAAATGGGTTGGTTGAATCATCCAACAAAAGTTTGATGAATATAATCCTGAAATTATTAATGAAGAATAAGAAGGCTTGGCATGTTCATCTAAAATACGCCTTATGGGAAAACCGGATTGGCACTAAGAAATCAATCGATATGTCTCCTTTCCAAATGGTTTATGGCACCGATGTTATTCTCCCTATTAATATAGCTCTTACAGTAATGAAGTTGTGGAAAGATGCAAATGAAGAGTCGAATAATGTGATGAGGAGGATAAACCAAATAATTGAAGTCCAGCAAAATAGGTCTGAAGGCGACGACAGACTTCAAAAATATCAGGATAATATGAAATCCCTTTTCGACAAAAAAGTGAAAGACAAGGAATTTCTTCCTAGTGATTTAGTTTTGAAATGGGATGCCAAGAAAAAGGATGTGGGTAAACATGTCAAGTTTGATCATCTTTGGTTTGGACCATTCAGGATTGCATCTACAGAGGGGAAGAATTCTTTCCCACTGGAGAATCTAGATGGGAAAACGTTTGACGCCCCTATCAATTGGCGCTATCTAAAACATTTCTTGCAATAAACATGTTTACAGTACCATTGTATATACCGGTTTAGTTTTTCTTTTCTTTCGAAATTTTGTTCATTTTCGTAGGTTAGCTAAATTTTACTTTTACATTTTAAATAAACCTAGTTTTATTCATTACACCGAAAAGAAAAAATAAAATATATGTACTGCATATCATTTCTATGTTTAAAAACTCTCTAATTGTTTCCTTTTTGCGGAATTTTTATTATCAGAGGAAAATTAAGGAGGTATCGAAAAATAACGCTCAGTTTCAAAATATTTGTTTCCTTGCAAAATAGGTGATGAATTAATAATTGTTTTGGTTGAAAATACAAATGAAATCCAAGGTATGAAATTTTATGCTTATTGTTTGGACCAAAATGCTACAAGAAATCTTATAAAATCTTAATAAGGTTGTACTCGTGTAAAAAATGGTCATCTAATCAAAGATTATAAAGATCCAAGTATTTACGTTTTCCGAATCAAATGAAAGTAATACAGAGGTAAAAGGAAAATAAAATAAGAATAAAAGAAACTTGATGATCAAGAAGTAGGCTTATGTGGAAATGATATCCCTTTCAAAACCTCTGACTCCTCGTTTTGTTTCCATCTAGCATATCTGAGAGTTTTCACTCTATCCTGATTTTCACTACATGACCTTAAATCTTCACAAAAGGAAAGACTTTTGCCTTACCTCCGAAAACTTAAAGAACATATCTTCAAAAGTAATTTTAGGAGAAAATATGTATGTTCCTCTGATACTAACTGAGATAAAGTATGTCTAGGCCAATCTTGGTAACTTTATCTCTTCTAACATATTTTAACTGATTTATTTGCTCAAGGCAAATCCCTGGAAAATAAAATTCCCCATAATATCTTCCCTATAGGAAAGATATATTGAAGATCGAGAGAGAGGTAGTTCGGAGTACAATAAAAAATAGTTGAAAGACCTTCATCATTAAATCTTACACAGATATCATCCCTGTATGATTAATACAATTGATTGCCCCCACTTCAAAATTATAACAAAATACAAGACAGATGGTGAAAGGAAATTCATAAAATGATTGCCCCCATCTAGTCCAAGACAAATGGTCAAAGGAATATTGTAAAATCGATTGCCCCCATTTTGTCCAAAAGAGATGATGAAAGGAAATTCATAAAATGATTGCCCTCATCTCAAATAAAATGTAAAAATGATATTTGAAGTGGTGAAAGGAAATTCAATGGGAGATATAGATAACTTCACTGGGGTACTGAACAAGCTCGTTGGCAGTGAAGCAATATCTATGATATCTGTAAGGATATCATACATGTACAAATATACTCTGGAAGCTAGTTCTCTTTTTTATAATATTTACATTATGAACCGACAAGGGATTCCCTAAATAAATTGCTAAATTTATTGTGCCTTGATGCAAACAAAATCAACCAAATTCGGATACTTCAGTTAAATTTTGATTATCTTAAGCAAATCCAAACTCAGTTTCAGGAAAAGGAAACTATTAATAGCCTAAATTCAAGATCTGTAAGTGATTGTGTTTTTGGAATTTTTTTGAGACATGGCTGAAGTAAAATTTCCTTTTGTATGAGTTTTAAAAAGGTGTTTCCCAGAAACCCAATGACGAATCCATTTACCCAATAAAGGCACTTGGTCTACTGTTCTTCCACGCCTCGCAGGGAGATGTGATCCCTAGATGGAGCCTATGTTGGAACACTTTTAAATTTTAAGCCTGGAGATTTACTCTATCCTTCTATAATAACTCAAAAGTTGATCTTAAGGTGCGTAGGATGTGCACCATTGATTAAATTCTCCTGTTGATCAAACGACCCCTTTTTTCCCCGAGTTTTTGGAGCCGACTGATTGTTAAAAAGTAAAGCCATTAGAGACTACTTCAGATTTTCGTGCTTCGGAGTTTTGCGCTTCGGGCATTTCTCCATGCCGCAAATTTAATGTCTCGATACCCGAAAATTGTTCGAAAGATCCAAGTCACTGTACACATATACCTTCCTAAAGTCTTGACACATCACTACGAGTAATGGCCTATTGGAAATTTAATAAAGTTAATTTGCCAATACTCCAAATAGTAAAGGCCCAGAAGATAAACTCTAATTAATTAAGTTAACCTCAATTAAAATTTAATTAATAACTTCACGCATTTGGAGTTTGAGTATTCGCCATTCATCACACTCTAAATTCCCGAAGTTCGAACTTCTGAAATACCTTAAACACTAAGCAGGGTTAATTTAAATTAAAAATAATTAGTCAGTGATTAATCACTTCATGGTTTCGGATTTTGGGGATTCTATCTTGGGCTATTGTCAAAATCCCAAAGTCCGAAAACCCAAAAACACTTAACAATAACACGATTAATTAATGGGTTAAACAAGATTATCTTGCAAGTAATTTTTTGCTAAATCACAATTCGGGAAATTTCAAATCTTATTCAAGTTCTCGATAGCGAACCACCAATATTAATGGCATTAATCATGGCTCCATGACAATGATTTCAAATAAGATCGCAAATCACCTCCCAGATCTTTTCATTAAGGTAAATGAATGCATTGTCAGTAAAGGTATTCGTGAATCAATACACTTAAGGTAAATAATCACATTGTATTTTGAATTCTATTTACATTCCCATAGAACAAAAAGTTTTATCAAACTAAGAAGTTTAGGCGTTTCCTTGTAACATGTAACACAGTTATGAACTCGCTAATATCATGGCGCCATGAAAAAGATCTAAACAAGTTGGTGAGAGCGTAAAACTAAACACAGATGTTCTATTAGATACTTCACTAAGAGCTATAGATATCGTGAAAACCTGGACACGGGTGTTTGATATCCTACAACATGATTTGATAAAATTCCTAGAGCATTTGGGTGATGAGGTGACTAAAACCCATGCGACGAAGCTCAGGGATATAACTCAATCATAGTTCCATAAAATAGCCGCGCGACTGAGGCTCATGCCATATAATGACATGATAGGATGGGCCCTGGAGAATGTGGAAATTTCAACTAGGAGCATCTGCAATTCACAGAAAGTGGTGGTCAGGTCCTTTCAACCAGAGAATATACAGGTAATGTATAAATTATCCCCAGTTTTCAAATACAGTTACAATTCTGATTTCCTAATGGATTTCGACAAATAAGAGTGCACACAATATGGAAAAAACTACCCTGATTTAATCAAGGACTAGTGGGGACACCCTAAAAAACTCTGATTAGACACCCATGGCATATATGCCACAACATCATTATATGCCCATATGATTTATGTGGCTATGATGTTATGTGGAATTTTTGGGAGGAAGGAATTTGCTCATTTCTTATTGGCATGGGTACCAATCATGCATGAAGTGGCATAATGTTTCTCTTTCAACTCGGCCAAGATGTTATCAGATAATATGTCCAAGGAAATCACAGAGTATCATTCGATGAAGGCCAAAGGGAAACCTTCCCATTTCTACTTGCTGGCATACATTATGGATGTCACTTTTTTTATGACACCTTTTCCTCTGATGAGTTGGAGTTGGACCCCGACCAACGCCGAGCCCATCCATTTCTATCATTCCAAGCTCTGGGAGGATAAATCCTGAGATTTCTTTTATGAAATATGTCATTACGTGGTGGTGTCGATGCATATCTTGTTCTGCGATTGTCTACCTCCCAGGATTTCAGAAAAGATCATGACCAACCTGGGGAAAATAGTAGACTGGTATATTGAGGAACATTTTTCCTAAATCAGGGTTTTTGGGTGTTCAGTTCCCCCACATGCTTTACCAATTTTTTTACCAGAAAAACTAGTGTGTCGAGAGGTAGCATATCAAAATGTGACAGGGGAATCAGTAAAGAATTAAAAGTGTCCTAGAAAAAAGTATGGATAACCTTCCCTCTTCATGTTGGTATGTTCTCATTGTTAGATTTCGGCCACTCGAAAGTATAGGCCACAGCCCTAGAAGATGTCAAGTTGGTTAATATTGAGTTCAAGAGGAATGATCCCTAGAAGATCATGGAAACCCACCTGGATCTATACAATATAAATAAATATGTACACAAAGTTTCCCCATAGGATGAAATATTCTGGGAGTCAGGTCATACCAGGAAGTGTTGAGAAGGGTCTGAACTCTGGCTCCAGATCAATTAGCCAATTTCTACAATTTCCAAAGGCACAGAAGGAATAGTTTTCCTAAGGTCTTACAGGGATAACCTTAGACACCTCCATTTACACACAAAGATACAACTCAGGGTTTAGAGGTAGGAAGCTCCAGGGAAAAAAATACTCAGGAGGACATAAATAAAACTAAAGTTTTGACACAGAAGGTGGATACTGCATTATCAAATCCACCAGGTAATCAAGCAAAATCTCAAATTGAAGTTTTGATAAAAAAGGGACAGGATACATCATCGTCCACACCAAATAAACCAGCTACCAACACAGCAAGGAAACAACCGCCCACCAATATAGGTAGTCCCATTATGCCATTAGCACCTTTATAGTCAATTCAAAAAAATCCAAATGCCGAAGTCATATTTATAGAAGACCTTACTCCAATTTCATCTAAATAAATGCCTCCTTTCGACTTCTTTTTTAGAAAGAAGAGGAGGGTTATAATTAAAATAGAAACGTGTTAAAAGGATGGTGCAACCATAAAAAGGAAGAGGATGTTGTATGAAGGACAAGGCCTAGATGATACAGATTTCGCTAGGGAGATGGCAGGCTCATTGGGTGCCTTTGCCACGACCAATCAGTGTTCAGTAGAAAATCTAGCGGAGCAACTGAAACAAAGAAATTTGTTGGTAACACAGTTGCAAGACCAGATGATAACCATGGAAAAATATGTGATAAATCAGATGAATACATATTTTGAATAGGTCAGAGCCGGTGACACACAATAAATTCAATAGCTCAAAACAAACCTTGATGAGCTATATCGGAATTCACAGTCCAATAGAGCATTAGCCACTCAACACGAAGGATTGATCAAGCAGTTACAGGCCAAGATAGAGTTGGATGAAGGTACAATGGTGGAGATGGAATCTTTCCAAGATAAGACAGTAGAAATACATGAAAAGCTGGAATCATCCCAGCTAGATCTTTTCACGAAAGTAGAGGTCGTTCAAAATTGTTATCGGGTGGTAGACCTTTCTCTGAATAACATTTACATTAAGGAGAGAGAATCCATTTCATATAGGCTAAGTTTTAGGAGGCTATTTTAATATCAGCAAAATATGATGTAGAAGAGGTTCCTCGATTGTCTCTTTCTGAGAAAAACAGAGGCGACATAATCTTGAAGGCTGGGAAACAAATCTAGCCAAAAGAAAAAGATTTGTCAGAGAGGTAAATAAGAATTGTGAAGAAGCATTATATTCAGTAGATAAAGGGTTGCTTGATGTTTAAGGAGATAGTATCCTCGAGGCCCTGGGGTAGATTTACATAGCAAATAAACAACGTAATTATAAGACAAACAAAGAAGAAGCCCGAACCACCATACAACAAATGAAACAAATCGACCTTCTCCAGATAAACAAATGGATAGTAGATCCCAGTTTACATCTACAGGCTACATATTTGGGAGCAAGGAAAACACAAGATAGGTTTCCTCATATAGAAAATAAGTTGTACATTTTTTAAGCAAATGAAGCAACATAACCTTCCAGGTTGGTAGTACAGTGAGTAAGCAGATGCATCCCGTGTTTCGAACACGGGAAAGCTACCACATCTGGAAACAAATGACACAACCTATACATACTATTTACATGGGTCATGATCATATGCCAGTTGTTTGCAATGTGGAGGATATGGAAAAGAAACGTCTCTACCTGCAGATGAAGAGACCGAGGAAATTATTATAGAACTTTTCATTTTTTGCATATTGTAATATTTAGTATTCTTAAACTATGAAAATTCCAACCATTAGGTTGAGACCTTTTTTTATAAATACATAGATTAAATAATTATTCCAGGCTACTTCTTGCCGATTGTAATAGAGAAAACTCTCCTTATAGAGTATTAATACAAGTGTAGATAGAGATTCCAAGTTTTGTTCAAATCTGGGTTATATGTCTCTTTGTCTTCCATTTCTCATTTTCTTTATGTATTCCTGAATAAATGTTTGATTCCAATTTAGTACAACAACCACTGTAATCTTATTGCATTAGTAATTTATTGAGTAGGTAGATTTTTCCTCAGTATTTAATATGAGTAATACAAGACCTCCTTGCTGTGTGGATTACAGTATTTTTATGCTTTATTCAAGGTTATACTAATCTATTTTCTTCTACTACAACAATGTGGGACTCTTCTATAATTGATGGCTTTATTTGTTTCACGGTTTTGTGATTTTCCTTCACTTCATTCATTATTTCGATTTGGACTCATATACGAAATACGACCTTTGTGCTGCTACACAATTAATTTCATTAAGGAAATTTTCTCATATAACTGATGTAGGGAAATCATTTTAAAACACACTCTTAAAAAACTTCCCTGATGCCTGGCATTATCCTCTGAGCCTTAAGTTTAATATTAGGACCAACACAGGTCACACCAGAAATGCACAGAGGAGTATGTGGAGGACACCAGCATTGGAAAGCCACAGCTCTCAAGATCCTAAGGGCAGGATACTACTGGCCCACCCTTTTCTCTAATGTGTTTTCCACTGTTAGATCCTACAATGAATGCCAAATGTTTGCAGGGAAACATAAGTTACTATCACTACCCCTAAAACCTATCAATGCCAGTAGTATGTTTTAGCAATGGGGGTTATACTTCATAGGAGAGATAAATCTACCCTCCAGTGGACAACACAAGTGGATCCTCACTTCCACCAAATGATTCACCAAATGGAATGAGGTTGTGCCCACCAAGAATGCCACTAAAAACGTAATCATGAATTTCATGGAAACTAATATTTTTTCCAGATTTGGTTGCCCCAGTAAGCTTGTAACATACAATGCCCAAGCATTCAAGTCCAAAACCATGATTGACTTCTATGGCAGTCATAACATCTCCTTGACACATTACAGAACATATTACCCCCAGGGAAATGGCCTCGCAGAATAATCAAACAAGACTCTCATCAGGACTATTAAGAAGTTGTTGACTGAAAACAAGAAATATTGGGACTCTAAACTTAAGTATGCTTTATGGATTGACATAATATTCACCAAGAATTCTTTGGGAACCTCACCCTTGCAGCTTGTTTATGGCATAGACGTTGTTTTTCCCACTCAGCTTGGTATACCAGTCCTAAAATTATTACAGGAAGAGATTGAAGAGCCCAATGACATCCAAAGGAGAACCTTCCAGATTATAGAAGTTCAAAAAAAGAGAGAAGCACTAGATCAGAGGACAGAAGCACACCAGAGCAAGATCAAATCAGCCTTTGATAAGAAATACAAGAAGGAGATTTTTCAGAAATGTGACCTGGTCTTGAGGTGGGATGCCAAAAGGGATGAAAAGTACAAGCATGATAAATTTGACAACCTCTGGTTTTCCCCTTTTAAGGTGGTTGAAGTTTTTAACAACAACAGATTTATCCTGCATAATATAGATCATACAAAGATATTTGGAAGCCCAATAAATGGGCGCCTCCTGAAACACTATTTTGTTTAAGGACGAGGGAAGGTCCCTCTTGTACCATAGATGCTTTCCTCTACTATTTCTTTTGATTAGTTAGTTGTGTGTGAATAAAGAATCCATAGCCTAACAAGGCACTGGGGTGTAGTTTCAATTTTTCAATTCAATGAAATGCATGGATAAGGGATAGTAGTAGATACACATGACTGGTAGATAGAAACAACGGTAAGAAATGGAAGGTAAGAGCATTTATTTAATATCAAGGCACCGATCTATAGATCTTATCACCTCATAGGGACGAGTTATCCCCAATTGGAGCCAATGTTGTAACATAGGTCTGCATCCTTGCCTCTCCTCTCTTTGTTCCCTAGGCCTTCATCAATTTTTCCTCTTCTGATTGGTTAAGTCAGTTTACCATTACTGAGTGAATTGTTTCTTATTCATTTGAGTCTTTGTGCATTTATGTTTCTATTTTTATGGAAGGATAAAACACATGTTGTGATTTGGTTTGAATTACTTGTCATCTTGTTTTTCCATTAATTGAGATTACAATAGGTCGATCAAGTATGTTGTAACCTAGGGAACAACCATGAGAAAAAAAACAGCATTCTTGAAGTCCATTTCAGTCTTGGAATACAAGTAAGCAGTCAGGTTCAATTTTTCAACGGTGGAAATCCCAAGAGCAGTTCAGATCAACGACTCTTGTGTATTCGAAATGTTGAATTTTCATGAGGTTTAACGAATAGATGGAAGCCCCAGAGTTGCAAATCAAGTGTCATTTGTCCCTCTAGATTGGATGACCATCATTTACTTAGGGACTTCGAGACTTTTGTCTTTGAGAGTTTCAACTTCTTTACTCTCGATTTCCTACAGAGTACTTTCTCCCAGAGTGCATAGATCTATGTCGGGTGTCCCTCCAGATCGGACGACCATCATTTACTTTGGGACTTCAGGAATTTTGTCTTCGGTGTTTTCCTATTCTCCACTCTCGATTTCCTCCAGAGTACTTTCTCTCGAAGTGAGCGAATCTCTGTTGCATGTCCCTCCACATCGACGACCATCATTTACTTCAGGACTTCGAGACTTTTGTCTTTGGTAGTTTCAACTTCTCCACTCTTGATTTCCTCTGTAGTGCATGGATATCTGCCATGTGTACCTCCATATTGACGATCATGGTTTGTTTCCAAAGCATTCATGTCAGGCCACCATATCACCCAGATCATAGATCGAAATCAGATCGACGACCACACTTCATTGTGGGAACGTAAACTTCTCAAACGTTAATTTTTCAAATCCATCCAACAATTGGAACCATGGTATTGTTGGAAATGTACGTGGAATCTTGTGGGGGATTGCGGGCCCAAAGGCGGTGTGGACCCAAACCACCTTCAAAAAATTATGCAGTCACATGCTTAAATGACATCAGGTCACCACGTCACCTCCACTTCATCTACATCCATGTCATCCACCTCCATGCATCCTGTCCTCCTATTGGATGCTCACCTCCATGTCTTTAGTGAAAGCGAGGAGAAGGGTCAGTTACAGTCAAGACCTAGTGCACTTAATCTTCCAAAATCTCAGACACAAACGTAGAGTTAAGTCTCAGTCACAGTTCGACACAAATTGGTTTTGGAACACTTCAGTAGACTACCTCTTCCTCAGGAAGAGATATTCTCATGCAACTAGTTGTCTCCAGTGTCCTCCAACAACTCATATGCATTCCATTACTCAACACAGAGCTTTGTTCTTTCACTCTGAGGCCTATTTTCTGCCAATTCAGTTCCTCCACTGCATGCATCAGTTCTGTCTCAGAGACAGTAGTAGTTTTTTAATTGATTAATTCCAACATTTTCTTAGATTAGATACAAGAGTGGTCTTGTGTGTGTGATAAGAACCACTCTTGTTGATTAATTCCAGTGTATTAGTGAATTTAATAATGTGTTCTACAGTCAGCCACCTAAAATTAGGTCTCAGTCCCCTAAGGACGAGAACCTCTGCAACTATGTTAAATAAGGGGTCTTTGAATGTTTTGAGGGTCAGATTTTTGGGAAAGGATAACACTACATCATACCAGTTGTATCCATTCTATGCATGGATTAAATCTCTCTACATGGTGAACATACTCTTGATGATAGTGTTTCGTTCAAATATTCATGTGTTTTTGTTCTTATCTTGAATACAGTTTTTTATTTGTGCAACGTACATTTCATTTCCTTTCATCTATTTTATAACTTATTTTTACTGATATGAAACCTGTCAAACAACTAATGCTTTGGTGAAGATTCATTTTTATTGCAACCTATGGGAGTAATTGTGTTTTTGATACATGTTAAATGTCTTGAAATGATATTTTAAGTATTGAACTTATTGCAATAGATTATTCATTGAGTAGTCTGTTGTTTCCCTTTTTTTTCTATTTCATGGGTGTGTCATTAGTGTGCCACCAACCAAGGAGGACCCACATACATATCATTTTTCCAATCCAACCTTGATTATGTCTTGGTAGAATAACCCTCTAACCAACCAACAAAAAATTAAAAGAAACAATCATTTTAAACTAATAGGTGGCCTAGCTTTTCCCTTTAGCAGTCAGGTGCAGACCTTAGGAACAACACTTATAATGAATGGTCCAAATTTACTATGACATTACAATATACATTTACAGGGAAAAAAAAAATTCAGGGGCTTCGCCCCAAACCCTCACCAGGAGCCTACTTGCCACCAAACCCTGCAGGGGGGGTAACCCCCCCTACACTCCCCCGCATGGAGAAGTGTACATTCTTATGGGGTGTAAAGTCTTCATGGGGTATGAACATTGTTGACAACAAATACCTATGAATCAGGAATATAATCAGTCTCCACAACCAACATTATCATCATAACAATCACAATCATCATCAAATAAACAGATGTTACAATTCATAAAACACATGCCATGAAATGTGTGCGTGTGTATATTCAAAATTGTCTCAATTATGCATTTTTGAAAAAATGGCACATCGTGCCCAATATACAAAATAGCTGCAAGCCCTCAAAAATGGGAAAATGACATATGGTGTCCTAGATACAAAATGGTAGTCATTGGTCACTTCTTGACCACTTCCACCCTCAAAACTATTAGGTGCATCCTAGACCTAAATACTTCTTCTCTTGCTCAAAGAAAAAACTCAAGTGGTATTGCTCTTGAGCATGGTTCCTCTCTCCATTAACTTGACAAAGAAACAACATTATAAGTTTTTTCTACAATGAGCTAAAAAAATTACAAAATTATGCTTTATAGTTCAAGTTAAGAAAACTCAACACATATGATACTAAAAATCATGAGGGTGTTTCCCTCCTTAGCAACCCTAATCTCTCAATGATGCCACCCTGTAAAATTTACAAGCATCAAAGGACGAAATTTAAAAAAAAATGCATAAAATCAATTCCATTCATGATACATAAAACTTCATCAACAAAAATCAACAAATGATCTCACAATGAATAACCCAGGAAAAAATGGAGAGTTGCTAGCAGGTGGAGCACATGGTTGTAGAATTTTTTCTGAGGAAATATATGTTATGAAATGAACTATGTTATCTACATCAATCGATGGATCGAGGGATGTATAAGAGTGTATTCGTGTGGCCTTAGTGGATGAAACAATTTGGTATACAACATAGACAAATGTTGGGTGGAGTATAGGTGCAGTCACTGTGGATGGATGAGATGAAAAAGGTTGTGGGGGTGGTTGGTGTATGGGTGCAACCACTCTAGATGGATGGGATGGAAAATGTGGAGGTGGTTGGTAGTAATAAATCCCCATGGGGTGTACGAGCGATGGTAAAAACCTTGGGGTGGAAAGTGGTATTCCAAGAGCCAAGGCAAGGTGGAAAAGGACTAGACTTTCCATATAGCTAGGTAAAAAGGATGGAGGGAATGTGGGTAGTGGTGGTGAATGGAAGGGTGGTGGTACAAGTGACTTATTAGTGAATTAAGAAACCTACATACATTTAATAATATTTTTATTAGTACAAAAATCTGAAACTCAAACAAAACAATATAACACATTTGACATTTAAACAAGATTTAACTCGATGCATGTTACATGTGAAGGGGGCGACTCGTTCATCCTAAGCCGTCATGGTTCATCGCCATATGATACCACAACCTATAGAAACACAAAAACATTATATTTGACGATTCCAGAGAATAAAAAAAAATCCTTGGTGAATTTATCAAAGGTGACAAATACCTGTCTATGGAGTTCACCAAATGAGCAAGTTACCTCTACTATTGCATAAGTGGTGGAAAATGACACCAATGCATATATCGACATTGAGGATTTTCTATTCGAACTTAGCAACTGCAAACATCATATAATTAAATATGATATATATATATATATATATATATATATATATATATATATATATGTGTGTGTGTGTGTGTGTGTCTCTTATGTCTCTTGTAATCTTCTTGTGTATAGTATTATACAAGTTCTACATTTACACTTGTTTCTCTAATAAATAATGAAAAAAAAAAACACTTCAATACTATTTATTACAATAAAATAGATTTTGTGTAACATCTCGATACACATTTGTATCAACAAACATAAAAAAAAAAAAAACATTTTGTTTGCAACAAATTAAAAATTTTGTCCATTCGTATTTATGAAAAAACATGTATTCACACTTTTGGTAAAGCATGTATCAGTGCCCCTAATTTCCTTTAATCTTGGAATGTGTTGTATATTTCCTGTGTTGTATATTTCCTCTTAAAGTATCACACCTCATTGTGACAATTTCATATCCAAATTGAATTTTCAACCTTATATCAATGCACTTTTTTCATATGCAAATGTAATTGCCACTTAAAGTTTTTAATGTTTTTTTTGTGTCAGCAGGGATGAGCTATCACATAGCATTTGTTTGAAATTAGTTTCATGTACTAATTATTTCCATATATCTAAATCATTATTTCAATATGTATAAATAATATTTTAAATGTGTATTGGATGTAGCTTGGTTGGTTGGGAGGAATGATTGTTACCTTCCTGGTTTCAAATCCTTGGAGTGACATGTTCTTCCCTTAATAGGTTTATAAGATTTTCTTGTTGTTGAGCCTCCAATATTCTGAAAATGCTCGGTCACCCCATGTTCTCTCACAAATTTCGGGGAGCTTTTCCATAAATGTAGTGAGCACTGATATCTAGTGTCATGAACCAAAACATATCCTAAATCAATAGATTATATTTACTTTATCAAATCTCTTGTCATGTCCAAAGAATTAAATTTTGTTTTGTTTATTAGTTATGTTATTTGTCAATAGATTATAGAAATTAATGGAGCACCTCAAGCTCTAAGTTTATTTGTTTTGTTTTATTTTAAAAAAAATTGATAATATAAAATTGAATTTGATGACACATTCTTAAAAGTATATACTCTAATTTTTCGTTTTAAAAGTAATATAAAATTATAAAAATTAATAAATATATTATTTTATAAGTATTTTCATAAAATATACTATTTTTAAAATATTTTCATTAAAAGAAA
>ML799370.1:111742-129739 GCA_009831015.1 Picea engelmannii | reverse complement strand
CCTCCCTCCCCTTTTTTCCCTATCTCACCTCCCTCTCTCTCTCCTATATCTACCCCTCTCTCCCCTCACTCTATATCCCCCTCCCTCTCTCACTTATTGTATCCCCTCCCCTCTCTCTCCCTCTCTCTTACCCATTGGTATGCTTCATCATATAAAGATGCACTGTTGCATATGGATAAACCAAACACACTAGGGCATGTAATTGAGAGAAGAACTGAAGAATCACCTCTGTTATTTCCTCCACAAAGAAAAACATCCATAAAATTTAAATATATGCGTTTACATTTGCATTGTACAAATTTGACTGTCATACAGTGCATTATTACTTACACACCACCACAGTACATTATTAATTACACACCGTACTGGTAAGTTTATAATTAAATATTGCACTTACTAAAGCAAGTTAATATAGTTACCTGTGCTTACTATTAATATTTTGAAATTTATTAATAAAATACATCGGTACGTTATAGGCACACCGCATCGGTGCACTACGAATGATACAACACACTGAAAAATGCATTGAAAATGTAACTTTCCAAAAGAATCAACGCATGTGTTTATCATTAATGCACTGGAATTTGATTTTTTGTGTTTATAAATGAAAACACTATTCATTATTTTATTTTTTTTCCAAAATTTATAAAGGATATTTGTGAAACAAAGATTTATCAACAAAGACTTCAGAGTAGGTGGATTTTTTTTAAAGAGTTAAATTCGAGGGGGGTTATTGTAGATCACATAGAAATATGTAGAGGATAAATTCTAGTTATATGATTTAATTCTATTAATCATCTTGATCATTCTCCTATTCGATTCAAACAATTTTCAATGCATTCCCAAACAAAAAAAGGGTTTCATAGTTAACCTTAGTATTAGAATCTCTAATTTCCTCACTATTTTTTTTCTTTCTCCTTCTACATTTCAGAAGAATAATTTTTTTAAGAACAATTTATTTATAGGGTCTGTTTACTTATATATGGGTGTTTCTTATCCATTTCAATGAAACCACTCATTTCATTAGATCCCAAACCATCCTATTGTTGTTGTTGTTTTTCAAACACCTTTGTGATAACCAGTGTGCTCTGTACATAGTAAGCGCATCGGTGTGTACTTTTTTGTAAATAGAACCTCTTTATGTCAATTAGGATTATTATTAAAAAAATCCTTTTCGTAGTCGGAGGTGTTCATTTTACATAAATATGCATCGGGGTGCATTGTTTACAAAATGCACCATTGAGTTTAAAATGGAAAAATTACTACTTTTGCATGGAAATTGTGATTTTTAAAATTTGTTCACTAATAAATGGTGCACAATAAACAATACTTAGGAATTCGTTCTTTTCTTAATTCATAAAGCACCGTGTTTGAATACAAAAAATTGTAAAACATTTTCAATTCTCCAATGGTGTTGTTATACTGTACCAATGCATATATGTATGGTTGCCGCACTAGTGTGTATAAATATTTTGTATGCCCCAGTGTGGATGATGTTAATATACACACTTGAATATTATTTTTAAAAAGTTAAGTAATTTTTTTGTTTTTTTTCAGGGAGATTTTGAAAATTTCAAGGGACAAACAAGGGGAAAACCAATACATGTCAGTAGGGATATCCAAAAAAGTGTACAAGAATGTGTTAAAAGAAATGAACATAATTGCGTTGAAAGAGGAGTCATCCCAACTACAATGTGCATCAAAGGTATATAATCATCTATTTATTATTTTATGTACATTGAACTTAAGTATCACATGAAATACTAATTTTCAATTGCTTTGTTGCAGAAAAGAAAAACAAATAGAATCCATTCAACACATAAGATATGATGATGAGGAATAAAAGGGTGGATCGCAAACTTTGTGAGTATTTGTGTTTTCATCCTTTACTAACATTTCATGTTTGTTGTGATATTTATATTTAAATAATTAATTTACACTTATACATGGATGTAATCTACATGTGCTAACATATAAGGAGGGATCAACCAATGAATTGATAAACATTGGGTTAAATATGGGTTGTGAGAATATGTTGAAGAATCAACATTTAATTGAACAATTTGTAAGTAGTTATTCTGTTTAAATTCTTGTTGAATAAATTATTGTCATTGATGTCAAAGGTAAGTATTCAAATATAAATATTCAAAGGAAATGATTAAAAAGTAAAAGTAGAGTAAAGGTGCACATGGTTTTAAAATCCATGGTGGCATTTTGTCCATGGTATGTTGAAAAGTAAATTAAAAAAGAGAAATTAATTATTTATTTAATGAAGGTCATATCGTTTCAAATGTACATGAATTTTCATGTAAAGGTAATGGTAAAGTATAAAAGGAGAAGAGGATTGTGAGAAAGGAGGTGTGGGTGAAGAATGGAAATGTAATATTTACATATGAGAATATAATATAAGAAAAGATTAAATATTATTTAAAAATAAGAGAGTGACGAAGTATGTGATGGTACAACTAATAGATATTGCAAAAGGAGAAGGAGTGAGTGTTGATATGATTTTGCGAAAGAAGAAGTGTCAAATGCAGAGTGAATATAGTGAAAGTAGAAGTAATGAGAACATAGTAGATTTGGGGAAGACAAAGGCAACAAGTAGACCAATGAAGGAAATGCATATGAAGAAATTTTAAACTTGTAAGTAGGTTGGTTCCTGTAAAAGAAATAACTATGGGGATTAGTATCTCTAGTAGGTTGGTGCCTACAAACAATAGAGGGGATCAATGTCTCTAGTAGGTCGGTGCCTACAAACAACAAAGGGGATTGATGTCTCTAGTAGGTTGGTTCCTACAAACATTTGTAATAGTAGGTTGCTTCCTACAAATTTATATATAAAAAAAAGGGTTTTCTCCCAAAAGGGTTTCCACGTAAAATATTGTGTATTCTAGTTGTTACATTTATTTGGTTTCTTCATTATGGTTTATGAAATAAAAAAATTTATAGCCTTATACTAATTCACCCTCTCATCTTAGTATAAATGTGTGATCAATAATTGGTATCAAAGTTGATTCCTTCAGAAATAGTCTAACCACTAGAAGGTATATATCGAGAGCACACTTGGTGATTCATGAAGGTTTATCCACAGACAAGGCTCTGTTGTTTGACAGAACAAACTATGTCTTGTGAAGTATAAGGATGTGAACATATATAATGGCCCTTTTTTTTAATATTTGGAAATCATTTGTGATTGGTTATACAACCTCCACAAATCCACCAACATATATGATCGAGAAAAAGGATAGTGAAAATGATGCAAAACCCATGAAAACCATCTTGTGTGGTATTTCAAAGTCAGAGTTTGTCGAAGTAATGCATTGGAAATCAACAAAAGAAATTTGGGACAGACTTAAAAACATCCATGAAGGAAGTGACAAGGTCAATAAGGCTAAAGGTATCTAAACTCATAGAAGACATTTCGAGAGTCCGAAGATGAAATAACAAGAAAATGTTGCATCCCATCTCCTCCATGTGGAAGAAATTGTCAACACCATAAGAGGACTTGGTGAAATAGTTGTAGAACCAATAATTGTGCAAAAGGTGTTGAGGTCACTCCCCTTAAGATTTGATGCCAATTTTTTTTCCATTGATGAAATAAAGGATTTTGATTAATTAAGAATGGATGAATTTCATGTGATCCTCACTATGTATGAAATGGGGATTGAAAAGGAAAAACCATCAAATAAAGAAGTAGATTTCAAAACCTCATATAATATGAAGAACCAAGAATTAAAATCAAGCAAATTTTCTAGCTGTGAATCAAACGCAAAGAGAGAATTTTTTGTGAGAAAAAACAAAAAGGGATATGGAAAATATAAATATAAGTTTCCATTTAAATGATTTAACTGTGGAAAAGTAGGACATTTTGGTTCTAAGTGCCCATATGCGAAAAATGACAGGAGTGACAATGAAGAAAACTATAACATAAAGAGAAACCATCATTAACAAAAAAATAGCCACAAATAGAACAAACTTGAAAAGAAGAAGAAATATTATAAGCAGAAGAAGATCTTATACTCAAAAGGGGTCAGTCACTCATCAGAAAGAAGTAAAAGCATTTCTTGTAGTTATAGAGAAGAAACTTTCTTTATGGAAATCGAAACAAAGATTTATGAAGACAAAGAAATGATGGATTCAGAAGAAGAGGAAAATGATGAAACATATGGAGAAGTGGATCTTGAATAATAACTCATGTGTTCCTTAAGAGAAGTAAAGAAGCTAAGGAAAAAAAATTTGAAACAAAAAGAGCAGCTACATAAATATGAAGAAGAAGATTATGATTCAACATCCAAAATTTCACAAATCCTTGAAGAACCAGGAAATATTATCATAATCCTAAAAGTCCAATTAGAAGAGGCAAGAAGGATACAAGAAGTGGCGAGAATTCAACAAAAGGAAAAGGAAGAAAATTCTAAGAAGTTAGAATTTGAACTTGTTTCATTAAGAACGGATTTGGAAAATTCAACTACTCAGCTGAAAAGAAGCTTGAAGTTTGAAAAAAGTGCCAAAACCTTAGATCATGTCATTAATTGTCAAAGGTAACCATTTATTAAGATGGGTCTTGGTTATGATAAAAGTCATATGACCACGAAAGAGGATCTAGAAGATACAGGGATATAAAAGAAAGTAAATGAAGAAAAATATAAAATTTATGTTGATGTACTCAAAAGTTCCATCGATGATGAAGACAACAAGAAGAAAGAAAATAATGTTCTGCAGAAAGTTGGCATTTATCAGGTAAGGACAATAAGGAAATATGAAAAATATATTTCCCACCAAGGTGGCCTCACATGAAGTGGTACCAAAATCCTTTCTTTGGATATTGCTTTTGTTGTAATCATTTTGTCTAGAAAGCAACACATTGTATAAGACATACAAGAAATAATCTTATATGCAACGATGAAATAAATGCATATGGATTATTAAACTAAAACTATAATTCATTTTCCCCTTTATTTCATTACAATGTTGTATTCTATCCAAAAACTATGGGCACAAAGCATGTTTTTGTAGAAGTGACCTTGTGGAAACTCCTACACAAAATAAGGACGTGAATACCCTTGTCAAACAAAAGAAAGAACTCATAGGAGTTTGGAAAAGGAAGAAAGAAAAAGAGATGCAAAAGAAGAAAGAACTTGTTCTTGTGCAAACCTCCCTTCATGCAAAAAAAAAAGAAACCAATGCTATGTTGAAAGTGGATGCTCAAGCCACATGATAGGTGACAAGAGAAATTTTTTCACTTTGAAAGAAGTTAACGAAGGTAGTGTTGAATTTGGAAGTGACGTTATCGCAAGGATAGTTGGAAAAGGTACTTTAAGTATCAATAAGGGAAGACTAAAAAATAAATTGTCTCGTATGTTGATGATCTAAAACACAATATTCTCAGTGTTAATCAAATGTGTGACCAAGAACACAATCTCACATTTAATCTTCAAGGATGTGAAATAATGATGGAGGGCTCAGTAAAATTAGTGGGAAACGCATATAGAACATCAAATAATGTGTATATCATCAATGTGATCTAGGGAGAAAAGTTCTATATGGGACAAACGGATGAAAGATTGTTATGGACTAGAAGAATGGTTAATATGAAATTTGATAATGTGGTAAAAAAATCACTAAACAAGCAGTGAGAGACATCCCAAAGATTGTTAAACCTTCAAAACATATCTACAAGAAATGACAACATAGAAAAAAAACAAGAACAAGATTTAAATCAAAGGACTACTCAATAACGAATCCATTGGAACTTGTTTGTATATATCTTTGTGGGTCTACAAGAACACAAAGACTACAAGGAGAAAACCACTTCATGTTCCTCATTGATTATTATTCTAGAATTACATGGTTCAAATCCTTCAAAACCTTGGTTGAAAATGAAACTAATTTGAAAATCAAGTGTTTGTGATTATACATAGGAGGTGAGTTTATCTCAAATGAATTTGAATAATTTTTTGAGAATCATGGGATAAAAATGCATTTCTCAGCCACAAGAACTCCATGGTAGAATGGAGTGGTAGAAAGAAAAAATTGAACTAAAGAAGAGATGGAAAGAACAACGTTGAATGAAGCCAAGATATCAATTTTTTTTTGGAGAGAAGTAGTCAACATCATGGGTTACATTATGAATAGAGGAAAAATCAAAGTCAACAACAAAAAAACACCTTATGAATTCTGGAAAGGTAGAACAAGAATAGTTGAATACTTCAAATTTTTTGGAAGAAGTGCTACATAAAGAGAGATGATCAAGATTTGGAAAAATTCAACTCCGAAGATGATGAAGGTACATTTCTTGGTTATTCATCAAGAATAAAATCTTACATATGTTACAATACAACAATATGTGAAATCGTAGAGAGTTCCAATGTAAAGTTCATGAAGCAGGGCACTAGAAGGTGAAAAAAATAAGTAAATGGTCAAGCAAATGATCCAGGGTGCAAAGAAGAAAAAGAAGAAGGAAAATAAAATGAGAAAGAAGAAATAGAATGCCAAGATAGAAATACACCATCTATATTTGTCCCAAATAATCATTCAAAAAATCTAATTCTTGGTGATAAATATATTGGAGTTCAAACTAGGAGAAGACTAGCTAGTGCACCATAATATGCAAACTTCTCCTTGCTATATAAAATAGATCCTAAGAAGTTTAAAGAATCTAGTGAAGACAAGCATTGGATTGATGTAATGGAAGAAGAGCTTAATGAAATTGAGAAGAATGAAACATGGGAACTTGTTACAAGGCCGACATATAAAAATGTAATTGGCACCGAGTGGGTTTTTAGGAACGAGTTGAATGAAGATGGGAAAATAATAAGAAATAAAGAAAGATTGGTTTGTAAAGGCTATGCTCAAGTTGAAGGTATTTATTTCGAAGAAATATTTTCCCCGGTTGCTAGACTATAAGCTATCATAATGTTTTTGGGATTTTCATGTTTCAAGACCTTCAAAATATATCAAATGGATGTAAAATTTGTCTTTATGAATGGAAATTTAGAGGAAGAAGTATACATTAAAAAACTAAAAGGATTCTTATTATCAGAAAATAAGGATCATGTGTGCAAAGTGAAGAAAACATTGTATTGGCTAAAACAAGTTGTCAGAGCCTGGTATTGCAGACTTGATAAATATTTACAACAACAAGGCTTCAAAAGAGAAATTGATGATAATGATATCTATATCAAAGTAGAAACAAATCGATTCATTGTTGTGGTTTATGTAGATGACATTATTTTTGGATGCAGTATGAACAAAATGTGCCAACAATTTGCAATAGAAATTTGTTAGCACTGAGAGTCACCCTCAGACTTCTAGAGGATAATCCTAGTACCAATAAAATATGTTTGTAATGGTAAATTTATGATAGAGTGTCAAATGGGAAAAACTCAACACAACAATGCTCGAACACAGAAATTTCTAGGAAATAATGCATAACCAAATGAGGTCTTGGCTAACTTCATTCAGTTATTTAAAGATAAGTGCGGGTAGATGGAATACTTTAGTGAGAAGTATGAATAAGTTTTCTATTAGCATCAAACCTTACTAGCAAACAAATGAAAAGAATGCTCAGACATAAGAACTTATTGATCTAAACTCTACAACATTAATAACAATTACAACAACATCACAATCAAGCATACATTGTAACACAGATATAACATCTCATTTGAATCATTCAATAATGAGAAAATCGGAGTACGAAAGAAGAAAAATAATGGAAAAGGAATTTGACTTCTATTAGGAAAAAAGTCTCAGATCTCATACATAAAAACCTGAGTCTAGCTCTGTTACATCAAAACATTACATAAGGGAGTCTATGCTCAACCATTTGAACCCAAAAATGGCATTCTAATGTTGTATTTATAGCCTAAATAGTAAGTGACAAAATACAATTCAAGATGGATCCTCTTACATAGGATTCTCCCACTAAAATCTTGAAATCTAACATTTGTACAAATGGAAACAACAAACTGCTAAAAATAGGGAAAATGTTGGCAACAACTCTAACACCATAATTTTTGCATAGTGAGTTATTCCTTGGGTGAATCTCCTTCATTTCCATGTGTCCACCATATCCAACTGACCTCCAAGATTCTGTGTTAATATCCATCTTCCACCTGGTGACCATTGATTTCCTCAAAACCCATCAAAACTGGAATTTGCAGCGAACCTTGAAGTGTTGATTGTATCAGCAAGTTCATAGCGGATTTCATAGTGAATTCCATAGCTAATTTTTCATCGCTCACCTGTGTAGACTGTTTCGCAACAGATTCTGTAGCAAGCTGACATTTTTTGTTTGACTAGGTGATTTCATAGCGGAGTTCCTAGTGACTGTGCATATTCTGTGTATGTAAATGATTTCACAGTGAATTCTGTAGTGCATCTGCAACTTTGTCTGTGTAAATTATTTGGCAACACCAGGCACTACAAAATGTCCTGTAGCTTTTTGTGTAATTCAGTTTGAGCGAAAAATACTCAAAATCCTTACCAAGAAGGTGTATAAGCCTATAGATGCCTCCTAAGCAGGAATAATCATGATATTTCCCACAAAAATTCAAAATGTAAGGATGATCATCACCAAAATTGAGGGTCTTTTGGCCACTCCATCTCATCTCCTTAGTCTAGTACTTCTCCTAGTTGCAGCTTGGGCTAGCACATTAATATTTCTTTGAGCTAACTCATCTTTGAAGGGATGTAACTGCACCTTGAGATTTCTAATCTAATATTGCAAATATATTTTATTCTTGTACAAATTATAAAGATGCCTATGGAGGGGCAAAATCCTCCTTGTTGCAAACTTAGCCAGATCAATGGTTTCCTTCTACAAATCCATGAGCTCCTTCAACTTTTTCCTCTCAGCCAACCTTTCTTCCTTTAGGAGAGAAACCTCCTTTATTGCATCTCTGAGTTGTCTGATCAATATTTTGAAGGTAGGGTTCTCAGGGGGGAGTAGTTATGTCTATGATTTCAACATGTTTCTCAACAGTCTCAATTTTACCCTTATCCTTCCCCGTGAGATGAGATTTTGTTATGGATTCTTGTTCAATAGTTTCCTTCTGGGATGATGGACTGGTGAAGGGCATCTTAGATCTAGTCTCAACTGCAGTAGTAGGTGAGGGGAAGAGTAACTTTCTCCCCTTTCTTCCTATGGTTTTAGCTAAGGGAATTTCTTCTAGTTCTGGAGTAGGTTCGGGTGAAAATTTCCTTTGTGGAGAGTGATGAGCTCCCCCTTATTCTTCTTCAACTTCCTTAGGAGCCTCACTATCTTTAGAAATGTTTATATTTTTTCTTGTCTCTGTGTGAATAAGACTGTCAGCTTGAAGAGGGATCTACACCTTAGATTGAGGAGTAAGGGCTACATTTAGTTGCATATTTGCAGAGGAAATCAATTGCTCCCAAGCTATTTTTATTTTCTTCAACTCCTCCATCACAAGCATCCTAATCAACCCTGAGTGGAAAACACTTATGTCCACAGCCTTGGACTTGTCTTGGACCCTATCAACCATTTTCCCCATACTCCTAAACAAATAGAAAGGGATGTTCATTAGATCTTTGCCTGTGAAGTGCAAAAAAATTCTAATGTGATATTGGTAAATCATATTGAATCTTCCCTCACAAGTAAAATATATCTAGATCACCTTCAAGATCTTGTCAATTCCCTCAACCAAGTGTCTCCTAGGAACTCCCTTTGACAGGTTATATCACTGATTTTCTGGTTTGAGGAACTTTTTAGAGAAGGCTTCATTAAGAGTCATGGATTTAAACCACCTTTCACCAATGTTGGGTATATTAGTGGTTGTTGCAATGGTGGCTTCATATACATCCATTTCAGGGGTTCCCACCTTGGTTTTAGTGCCATCAAAATTTAAGACAAACTCTTTGGCTACCTCAGGGTGTCCCCTCTGCATATTCTGACATAAATTTAATCATCCAACCCTCTGGAAGACCTCTGTGATTAGAGGTTCAACATCAAACAATTTCATATCATGAGGCTTTGTCCTAATCACCCTCCCACCCTTGTGAGACTTCTTTTGTTGAATTGTATCCATTTTCTATTATGGGAGGAAAAATAATACAGTAATGTGAGAGAAATGATAGGCCAAACAAAGAAAAGAGGTCTTAGGGTTTGGAATGATGGTCTTTTTAGAGATGGATTCTTCTAAGGCTTCATAGTTTGCCTTTTATTTGACCTCTGAGCTAATGAAAAGGCAATTTTATGGCTTAAGAAAAGGAAGAAAATCCTTCAGGGAAAAGGATCTGCAAGGAAGAAGCAATTGTGAACGTTTCAAGCTAACATTTCACCACCATTTACAAGGTCATTGTCATTTTAATCAGCAAGGCTCTTAAAATTTTCAATATAGACAGACTTTAAATTTGAAATATCAATTGAAACTATAAAGGAAAAGAGTTGATGCAGGTTATGTGATCAAATTATAATGATCTAAGTTTGATACATAGACTTGCAACGCAAGAACAGGGGATCTGTAGCACAATTCGTAGAAAATTGTGTAGCATAAACAACACAGGCTAAGCAAGAGATAGGCACGACAACTCTGATAGCAAGATTTGTTCAAATGTAGTGGAATAGGATAAAAATACTATAGATAGGTTGAGAATTTAGTGATAGCAAAGGTAAAGGGGTTGGTTGGTAAAGGGAACCATAGTTCGCAGTGCTAGGTGCTATGAAAATTAAACACATCCTTAAATTGATCTTCAACAAAGCTCAAAACAACTCAGGAGTACCTGGACATTGTGTCTCGACTGTAGATATGATTTAGATAGCCTAAAATTGTCTACAACAACTTTAACCTCCAATTCCCCTATGCCAGCCAGTCTGTAGCAGATTTCGCAGCACCTGTCTGAACATAGGAGTTTCTACATCGTCGAACTAGGAGAAAATTTCAAATATTTGATAAAACAGTTAGACAACCTTAATGACCAAATATCAAATTATTTCCTTTAAAACATGGATGCTGAAATCAATGAGATCGAATGACACAAGCCTCATAAGTTCAATCATGATAAAGAGGGAAGATGTACTCAAGATTCACTATGAAAACTCTTGATGAGATGGAAGCATACCAAAATGACTTGATTTGACCTTCTAACGGGTAGATGGACAGAGTGGAGGGGTTTAAGTGCATAGTGGAGGTAGTGACATGTCAGGCTAGTGGTGGCATAAGGGTGATGGTGATGGTTGTCAAATAATGTGATGAGATGAGGATATAAACCAAAGGTAGAAACCAAAGGGTATGGGCCAAAGGTATAAGCCAACATTTATTGTGCTAAGACCTAAGAAAAACCATAAGGAAAAAATAAAAAGAAAATCTTAAACAAGACTAAGGATAAAAATTAAAAACCTAAGGATGAAATTTGACCCATGACAACTTCATGTGACCCTTAACAACTTCATGTGATAACAAAATGCAAAATTAATTTGAGATGTATATGCTTGGTGAACTATCATTCTTTCTAGGATTACAAATTTCTCAATCTCACAAAGGCATATTCATTGCACAAACCAAGTACATCAAGGAAATTTTGAAGAAATTTAGAGTAGAATATTGTACACCAGTCAACACACCTATGGTCATAAGTTGTAAATTGAGAAAAAATATTGAATCTTTGGAAGCAAATCAAACATTGTATAGGTCAATGATTGGAAGATTACTATATGTGACGACATCAAGGCCAAGAATTATGCAAGAATTAGGATTGGTTTCACGATTTCAAGATGCACCAAAAGAAACTCATGTGCAAGCATAAAAAATAATATTCAAATATATAAAGGGAACCTGGACTTCAGATTATGGTACAAAAGAGGTGAATATTTTATTCTAACAACATATATAGATGCAAATTGGGCAGGAAGTGATGATGGCAAAAAAAGTACAAGTTGAGGATCATTCTTTTTGGGAAACAATCTAGTGTTTTAGTTGAGAAATAAATAATATTTAGTATCGCTATCCACAATATAGGCCAAGTATATTGTAGTATCATTGTGTTTCAAACAAATTCTCTGGATGAAGAAAGAATTGCAGGATATGAAGATAGATTATGATCATCCAATCTCAAGCATCTATGACAACACAAGTGCAATCAAAATTTCAAAGAATCTTGTTGTGCACTCAATGTTGAAGTGTATTCCAATCAAGTACCACTTTCTAAAAGAATAGGTAGTCGAACAAAGTATCAATAAGGAATACATTTCCACCAAGGAACAAGTTGTAGATATTTTTACCAAACTCCTTCACAGTGAAACTTTTGAATATCTTAGACAGAAACTAGAAGTGATATCCCTCTCATATCATCAGTAAAGAAGCACAACTCAAGGGGAAGGTTCATTTTCCATTGATTTCAAAGGGGGAGAACTACAGACATGGGGAGAGTTTCAGACAAGGGTAGGAGAATTACATATAGAGGAAGAGTTGCTAGCAAGGGAGAATTTTTTCTATTTTTGGAGGATTATGTGTTTTTGAGTATAGGGTTTCTATCAATGAAAAAGGTGGAGATTAATGAATACATTATTGTCATTGATGACGAAGGTAAGTGTTCAAAGGAAATGTGAATTTAATAAATACAAAGTGTAAGTGGATCAGAAATGAAGTTACGTGAAAATGGATTAAATATGAAGTTATGTCAAAGTGGATTAAATCTGAAGTTATGTGAAAGTGGATTAAAAAGTAAAATTTCATTAAACATGAAGTTATAAGAAAGTGGATTAAAAAGTAAAATTGAATTAAAAAGTGAAATTGAAGTAAAAGTGCACATGGTTTTAAAACCCGTGGTGGTATTTTTCCCATGGTATGTTGAAAAATAAATTAAAAAGGGGAAATTATTTATTTATTTAATGAAGGTCATATCTTTTCAAATGTACATGACTTTTCATGTAGAGTTAATGGTAAAGTATAAAAGGAGAAGAGGATTGTGAGAAAGGAGGTGTGTTTGAAGAGAGAAAATGTGATATTTACATATGAGAATAGAATATGAAAAAAGATTGAATATTATTTAAAAATGAGAGAGTGATGAAGTATGTGGAGATCCATCTAACAGATATTGAAAACTTTGAAGGAGCAAGCACTGAGCATATATGACGAAAGCATGAGGAGTGAGTATTGAGACGAACTAGTGAAAGCAGAAGCAGCTAGTGCAAAGAAAATATGACAAAAATGGAAGTAATGAGTGCAGAGAAGATTTGGTGAAGATAGAAGCATCAAGCAGACCAATGAAGGAAATGCATATGAAGAAATTGTAAACTTGTAAGTAGGTTGGTTCCTACAAAAAAAACATTTTTTGGGGATTGGTGTCTCCAATAGTTTGGTGCCTACAAAAAATCGAAGGGATCGGTGTCTCGAGTAGGTTGGTGCCTAAAATCAATAAAGGGGATCAATATATTTGGTAGGTTGATGCATAGAAACATTTATAACAGTGGGTTGGTGCCTACAAATTTATAAAAAGAAGTTTTTTGTGCTTTTCTCCCAAAAGGGTTTCCACATAAAATATTATGTCTGCTAGTTGTTACATTTATGTGATTTCTTCACTATGTTTTATGAATGTTAAGAAAAAGAAAAGAAGAAGATATCCTTATAATAACTCAACCTCCCCCCACTCTCAGTATAAGTGTGTGCTCAACACTTCCCTTGTTTTATAATTAATGAAAAAATAAGAAAACTTTATATTGGTTATATCAACTATTATTTTTCTTGTCATATTAAACATGTAGGAAACAAAGTATGGAATGCAACCAATAGAGGAGATTTTGAGAGAATTCATGAGGCATGTCTTCGAAAAAATGTTTATTGTTTATGAAATACTTTGTGCTAAGGTATGTTTTTGTATTTATGCAATCATGTATATTCTACTATATATAAATGTAGATATACCTATTACAATTTATTTCTATGTATGTATGTGGAAGGTGAAGGGGGGGAACATAAAAAACAAGTCAATCAAGAAAACATTATGTTAAAAAACCAAAATAAAATATCACCTACAAATGATGAAGAAATGAGGCATGGATGCAGCTCGAGCAATGTGAACATTTCAACTAATGAATGATAATCAATATAATGAATGTTACTACAACATGTATGTTTTGGAATATTTTTCTTTGAAAATCGGGGATTTTGTTTAATGTACTGGACATATTGTCCAAAATGCATGAGGACATGTTAACAATAAGTGTAACAATTACAAATTGGTTTCAATTTGATTATTGTACTAGACTTTTACATTGTCCCTTTTTGTATGATAATGGGTCTCTTATTCATATATAATAAAATGGTTTTCTTATTTCATTGCATTGTCGAATGTCATAAAATGTTGCTTTCCTGAATAATTAATATGTGGATGATTTATATCGTTACATACCAGAGAGGTTTAATTGGTTGGATAATGCATTAATGCAATCATTATATTGAAATGAAATAGCAAACATATAAAAAAATATTATTATAAAAAAAATATTTGACTTTGAAATGATTAACTGCAAATTTATAAAAATACAATGAATTAAAATATGTACATATTATTGCATTGTATTCTTTTGATCTCATTAGACATTGCTTTCCATAATATGGTAATCGATGTGTTTTGAGGATTCATATGCAACAATGAATATTAATTATAATAACGCAGTGATACATACTATTGAAAAAATGAACCGTTCTATAAACGATGTAACATACACTAATATTTATCATTTAAAAATTGTATGGTGCTTATGCTTGAAATATACATCAGAGCACTAAAAATAATTTACATACCGATGCGTTAATTTACTATACGCACTGATATTCTAAATATTATTTATGCACCAATGCCTTTACTATAATATATGCAACACTGCATACTAAAAATAATGGCATCGACATCTCACCTCAAATATTTAAAATTTCACTATGCTTCGAAGCACATAGTAAAAAAGATACCGATACATACTAATTACATAAGCACCGAGGCACATGATATATTGAACACATCGGGTCTTAGGATAACTTGATCGCATTGTAGATAACTATAACTTAAATGCATCAAGGAAAACAAATCTTAAAACACATCAGTGCTTCATACGAAAATGGGGTGGAATAGATGAATAGAAATTATAAGAGCATTAGTGCTCTGCATATGATGAAAAAGGTGGAACCGGTGTGCAATAGTTATAAATGCATCGCAATATTTTTTTATTATATTAAGATTCAAGGTGTTTTTGTTATATTAATATACTGGTGTGTTTTATGATAGTAATGTATTGATGTGTGTTTTTCAATAACGCACTGATGCGTTTTGACAAGACCAAAACCGAAAAAATGTGTACGCTACAGCCTCCATCCGCCCAATGTTTTTTAGTTATATGGAAAATCCTCTAAAACCTCTGCAGTCTATAGAGGAGGTTGTTGCGAAGTGTTTTTTGAAAAAAAATCCAATTTGTGTGACGTTAAAAACCTCTGCAAAAATATCCTCTATAAGGTGTTCTCCTTGTACTGATTCGATGAAGGGGAGCCTAATAGACCTTTGGGCTTCAGATTTTAGAGAACTCGAATAGATGTCTTGTGGTTGTCCCAATGGAAAAACCTGAGAATTTAATCTCGATAAGGTAAGTCTAATGGCTCACTATCCAATGGTCAAATCATGAAATGGGTCAAGGTTCCACTAGGGATTAGGGTTCTAGTAAAATGATGGACTACATTAAAATTTGGGTTTGGGACAATAATGAATTAAATAGGAAATCTACATGGTGACAAAGTCAAATTCAGATTGGGATTCGGGACAAATGAGACTTAATTATGAATGATGGATTCAAGGATAATCAAGATTTGATGAGAGAAGTATGGTCAAGAAGAATAATATTAAGGAATTCCTATATGCATTTGATAGTTAAAGCAATTATATAAAGAAATATATGTTTTCCCATGACACACGTGAGATTTCCATATGTTTTTATTAATTGGAATCCCTACTCTTGAGTTCCCTCTGTGTTCTATGACCAAATGCACATGATCTTATGTTTTGGCATGATTCTCTAAGGACTTGAAACAACATAAGTATCTAATAAAGAACATGACTATGTAACCCTCTCACTACAAGAACATAAGGAATGATCTTTGTTAGGCAAGGAAGAAAATATTGGTTCGTACGTTATAAATGTTACATTGTTTCCCCTTGCTAGTAAAAAGTCTATGAAAAAGAACTAGGTTTGTCCAAAAATGAGGAAATGAAAAGAAGGAATTCTTTAGAAGCATCATCTAATATCTTGGCTTATTATGAACACTCAAATGTTATAAAAAAATGTCATGAAATATGCATGTATTTAATCTCAAACCCCAGAAAACAGTTGAAGATCTTGTGGTTCTATTTATGGATATTAAACTGAAGGATTTGATTAAAATGTGAGAGCTTGAGAATGAATAAGAGAATAGTAGGTACATGACATAAATTAACAATATGCTCTTTATTCAATTCAACCATTCACTTTTGTGTGATGTAGTGAGATGATTGTATAAGTATATGCATAAGGAAACAACAAATCCTTACAAGAAAATTCTCTTCAAGTCATAAAACAGAGCATCAAAAGATACAATCATATAGGATCAACAAACACCTTTAAATCCATCAAAATTGATTAATGAAAAAGGTTCAAAAGGCAACCTATCAATTTCATCACACAAGAATAAAAAACGCATCATAAATCAAAGGTATAATGAAGAGCATACGATAGTACAAGATCAAATATAATATGGGTTATGAAAGACCTCCTCAAAGGTAAATAATCAATAAGTATTTAAAACCCCTAACCCCCTCAAGGTAGATAAAGAATATTCAGTGAGCTCATAGTAGTGGATTGGGAATTAGATTTCAAATTTAGTAGGGGGGGGGCTTTAATTTTTCTTAGAAAAACAAAAATAAGAGAGGGTTGGTTGTGGCCACAACACACTAACAAAATGAATCTTATAATAATTAAATCCAACAAGATAACCTATGACACTTTTATATATGACAACAATATAGATTGGAGAAAATTCTTTCATACAAGTATCTTGGAATTGATATTGATCGCAAGATCAATTGGAACTATAGCATTGAGAAAAGGTTAAATGGACGATTGAAAGTTTATTATGGTCTTGAAAATTATTTTAAATTAGTAGACCTTTGTATTTGGTATAAGAAAAATCTTCTCTATGAGACTATTTCCATTCCTGTTATTTTATATGAATGTGAAGTTTGGAGGTGTAGTATCTCTCAAGAATCTTGGAGAAAGATAGAGCATATCCAAAAGAGTTTTATAACTTATAATGTCAAAATTAAAGGTAATACACCCTATCTTATCCTCCTCATAGAATCGAACCTTTCCCTCGTTGGGAGCATAACTATGATTAGGTACTCAATGTTCAAGAACAATATAAACAACATTGCTGACAAAAAGCTCCTCAAAATTGCTTCAGGATCTAGCCAAAATCACCCATGTGTCAAGCGGGGATGGCATAATGATGCCAAGTCTTGGATAAATCATTGGGGAATAAAAGTTCAATTATTATGCAGAACATCGACAATATCAATAATATTGTTTAAGCTAAATTCAAGGAGAAACTACGATGCAATATAGAATTAGAGGGTAAAAGAAAATAATTAAGATATTAGGAGGAGGTGGATAGCCTTAATTTTGAAGATCAAAAGTATCTCTCTGTTTTGACTGGCGTAAAGAAGAGAAACAATATTGCTAAAATAAGAACTAATTCTCATGAGTTACATAGTGAAAATGGGTGTTGCACAATCCCCAAAACACCATGGCATGAAAGAATATTTCACCTTTGTGACAACAAGAGGGTTAAAGATGAAAAACACTTTCTCAATTTCAAAATATTTGTCACAATATCAACCTTCATAGCCTTTCTCAGTCATCAAAACTATAGAGATCTTGGAACACTTCTCCTAATTCTTTTTTAGAATCAAAATCAAAATATAGAGAAATCCAAGTAATACCTTACCTTTATTAAGATC